>QLSR01000324.1:651858-666321 GCA_031780015.1 Citrullus colocynthis
ATTTTTTTTTTTTTTTTTTTTTTTTTTTTTTTTTTTTAGAATTTAAATGTAATTTGGAAACTTCAAAATTTCGCTATAAATAGAGGTTCCCTCCACCAAGTTTCCTCAGCGCAGAGATTCGTGATTTTCAGCAAGCAAAAACTTAGAAGATCCACTCCAAATGTCGGCGCCGGCTTCTTCCTCTTCCTCTCGTCCACAGTCAGAACTTCATCCTCAGAAAATCATGATCCAGAAATTCATCGACGCTCTGCACGAACAAGTGAATCGTCTTCTTCATTTCAAACTCTTCTTTTCCATCTCTCTTTGTTTCGATTCGTTTTTCTTTGCGTGTTCTTGAATTTTGATGGCTTAATTTCTTGCAGGGGTTTCTTGACGAGAACTTCAATTCCCTGAGAAATCTCCCCGAGAATCAAAATTCCTTGGTTACATTCTGCACTGAGGCCGAACCTAAGCTCGAGACTGTTGAGAAGGCTCTGTAATGATTCAAATCCTAAACTCATCCTTCTTTGTATTATTACGTTCTTTCGCTTTTTGATCTTCTAAATCGTTTCGATTATTTTAGGGGGAGTGAGAATGTGGATTTTCGTACTGTGATAAACACCGTGGAAATGATCAGATCTGGGGCCACCAGGTAAGCCCGAGCAATTCGATTTCAATTTTAGGCTCTGAGATTTGAAATTCTTGTTTCCTTTTTCGTTTTTGAAAAGTGAATTTTGGGGATAATTTAAAAGATGTGTATTAACAGGGTTGGTGGAACTCGAGTAGCAGGTGCTTGTAGTGATTTACAACAACATTGCAATAACAATAACATTCAGGGGTAATTAAGAGTGTTAATTAGCTTAAGTAATTCTTTAAACAACAATATGAAAGAATTATTGTTAATTATTATTGTCACTTTTGTACTTTGCCAGTTCAAAGGATGCTTACAAGAAGCTCAACTGGGAATACTATGTTTTACGTGATAGCTTCCACCATATTCTTCAGGTTCTTTCGATTTATTACTCTTTTTCTCTTTTGAATCTTGAAATTTACAAAAATTTAATGCATCTTATGNACAAGCTTGTTTTAGACAAACATATTCAAGAATTCTAATTGAAATGAAATTCTAGTGATTTCTTGTATTCTATTCTCTCTCTTTCTTGGTTCATTAGTATAATTAACCAACATGATTTTTAGTTACTTAATCATCTTTAAAGACCAATTATTAGTCTATGCAATTTTCACTATTAGTTTGGTGGCGAATCTGTCCGTCAAATTGAAATTTTCTTTGGCTATAATTCTTTGAAAGTAGCCAAATTCTCTGTTTTTTTAATTAAAAAATAAAGATCATTTTATAGAAAAATTGAAATAAAAAAGACAAACAACATTTTGGTGTAAAAAATAATTCATCAAAGCTTTGTTTGGTAACAATTTTGATTTTAGTTTAGTTTTTGAAAATTAAATAAATCTATTTCCTCTCAATTTCTTATAATGGTTTGCACATTTTTTAATTACAAGAGTTAAATTTGAGCTAAATTTCAAAAACAAAACATGTTTTTTAGAAACTACTTTTTTTTTAGTTTTAAAAAGAGTTTGGTTGTTTAAAACATTAGTAAAAAGTAGATAACAAAGTAAGAAATTTTGAGGTGTTAGGATATTTATAGGCTTAGTTTTTAACAAAGTAAGAAATTTAGAGATGTTAGGAATATTTATAGGTTTAATTTTCAAAAACTAAATACCAAAACTAAATAAATACTTGTAAATGTAAAATTATGTTTATGCATGTCCTTGCTCATTAAATATAATAGAAATAAAAGGATTAAAATTTTTTGTTACTAATATTTCATGGAAGTAACAATTTAGTCAATAAATCTTAATAGATATCAATTTAGCCCTTGTAGTTTATAATTTGTAATGATTTAGTTTCTATATTGTGATAAATACTTTTAAGACTCAGTCATATTTCTTACTATTAAGATTTATAAAGTTTATTGCTCATGAGATTGGTAAACCGCTTAAAGCTAAAGTCTGTATATAAATTATAAAGTCTAAGTTGTTACATATAATAAAAGAAATTAGCAATTGAATTTTATTAGATTTTTTACGATAGAGATTAAATTATGAAAAATTTAAAGGTATAGGAATTAAATTGTTATATAGCAAAATTTAAACATCATTTACAACCAATAGAATTTTAAAGTACATCGACTAAAATATTATTTAAGAAATCAAAATGTAGAGACGTTAATGTTATAAAAATTTAGGAAAGAAAAAGTGATTTTTAACCCGAAAAAAAAAAATCATCATTAAAATGAGAAATTGTAAAAGTAAGTTTTTGTCTCACGTTTTCGGTTGATGTGCCCCTTGGTTAATTTTTTTTTTTTTTTTTTTTTTTTTTTTTTTAAATTTTTTTTTTTTTTTTTTTTTTTTTTTTTTTAAATTTTTTTTTTTTTTTTTTTTTTTTTTTTTTTAAATTTTTTTTTTTTTTTTTTTTTTTTTTTTTTTAAATTTTTTTTTTTTTTTTTTTTTTTTTTTTTTTAAATTTTTTTTTTTTTTTTTTTTTTTTTTTTTTTAAATTTTTTTTTTTTTTTTTTTTTTTTTTTTTTTAAATTTTTTTTTTTTTTTTTTTTTTTTTTTTTTTAAATTTTTTTTTTTTTTTTTTTTTTTTTTTTTTTAAATTTTTTTTTTTTTTTTTTTTTTTTTTTTTTTAAATTTTTTTTTTTTTTTTTTTTTTTTTTTTTTTGTCTTCGTTAAAAACTTCTTTAATGAGAATTTTAATAAATAATTATTTAAGATAAAATCTTCCTTCCAAATAGATTCTCACTGCATGTTTAGCTACAATATCCATCACACAACTACAATTTCAAATATAGCAAAATGAGTCAAAATATTTACAAACATAGAAAAATTTCATTGTCTACTAGCGATAGACCGTGACAGACTTCTATGGCTCAGTAATAGAAGTCTATCGCTGATACACAGTGGAATTTTTTTATATTTGGAAATAGTTTGATACTCTTTTACATTTATAATACCTTTAGAATACTCACCTTTAGATATCCATATTATATAAGACAAAAGTTTATAATTAAGTGTATAGCAACATTTTTAAAAAATTGCAAATATAGCAAAATCTATCAATGATATAATTTATCACTGATAGACTCCTACTAGCGATATGGACTATCATTGATAGACCCTTACAATTGATATGGTCTATCATCGATAGGCTTTGAAAGCATAATCTAAATTTTATATATCTGCAATTTTTTTTGCATTGTGCTATATCTGCAAATATTTCGGACCTCATTGCTATATTTCCAACAAGCTCTAAAATAAATGTCTCATTAAAACCTTATTAGGAGAAAACCCAATGGGAAAAAATCCTAGTGAAGAAGAAAGAGTACATTATTTTATATACTTTAACTGTCTCATTAAAAACCTTACTAAGAAAACCCAATGGGAAAAACCTTAGTCAAGAGAAAAAGAGTGCAACATTTATATTCCCCCTTATGAATACATCACTTGAGTTTTTTAAGTCGGTGCATTCTAATGCTGTGCACCAACTTTTGGAATGTTGGTGTGGGTAATGCCTTTGTAAATAAGTTTGCGAAGTTGTTTTTTGAATAAATTTGTTGAACACTGATATCACTATTGTTTTCAAGGTCATGCATGTAGAAGAGTTTTGATGAGATATATTTTGTTCTATCTCCTTTTATATACCTTCCTTTGATTTGGGCTATACATGTTGTATTGTGTCTTCATATAATATCGTTCGTAAAATTTTTTCAAAAGACAAACCACATGTTCCAAGAATGTGATGAGTCATTAACCTCAACAACACATTCTTTACTAGCTTCATGAATTGCAATAATTTTTGCATGATTTGAGGAAATGGTTGTAATGGTCTACTTTATAGACCGCCAAGATATAATAGTTTCTCCACATATAAAAAAAATAATCTATTTGAGATCTAGCTTTGTGTGGGTTAGATAAATATCCAACATTTGCATAACAAACTAGATAAAAAAATTGATTTGTTTGAATAAAACGAACCCATATCAATTGTTTCTCAAAGATAATAGAGTACATGCTTAACTCCATTCTAATGTCTTTTTGTTGGAGAAGAACTGTATTTTGCTAATAAATTGACTGAGAATGCTATATCTGGTCTTGTGTTGTTAGCAAGATATATTAGTGCACCTATTGCACTAAAATATGGTACTTCAGAACCAAGTACTTCTTCATTATCTTCTCGAGGTTGAAAGATATCCTTTTTTACATCTAGTGATCAAACTACCATTGGAATGTTCAATGAGTGTGTTTTGTCCAAGTAAAACCTTTTAAAAATCTTTTATGTATACGTTGTTTGATGAGTAAAAATTTCATCGGCTAAATGTTTGATTTGTAAGCCAAGACAATTTTTTTTCCAAGATCTTTCATCTCAAATTCATTTTTGAAATATTCTATTGCTTTTGAAAGCTCTTCAGGGATTCCAATTATATTTAAATCATCAACATGTACAACTATAATAGCAAATTCTGACTCTGATTTTTTAATAAAGACACATGGACAAATTGAACTATTTTGATAACCTTCTTTCAATAAATATTCATTTAGACGATTGTACCACCTTCGTCCTAATTGTTTCAATCCATATAATGATCTTTGTAATTTGATCGAATATGAGCCATGTTTACCAATTCATAATGAAAATTGGTGTAATTGTAATGGAATTTCATTGATAGATCAATCATAATTGGCCATAATCGCAAATGTAATTGGATTGCTTTTGATCGCGTTTACCTAAAATTATGAGTTTTGTCAAACTTATTGTTACTGTTATGGTTACCTTTACCTCTGAAGGCCAAACCATAACTGTAATGGTAAAGATAACAATAAATGTTTCAAATTTCTTAGTTTTTTCTTTGAAACAGTAACAATAATGGTAACCATAACTATAACCGTAATGGTAACGATATAGCGTAATTTTCAGACGTAATCGGATTGATCACCCTTCGCTCGTCAATCGGTTTGTGTTTCTTATCTACAAATTTTGTAGTGGGTCCCATGTGTCTGTACGGATGTAAAACACAAGTGAACAACACCAAATGTAATCAAATGGGGTCCACTTTTCAAATTACCAGTGATTTATTACCATTAGACTGGGGTAAATGTGGCCATAATTCTCTAGAATTTGACTTATATGATTTACGTATCTTAAATCCTTCATGGATTTTCATATAGATTTCATTTTCTAGAGATATATAGAGATATGTTGTGACTACATCCATAAGATGCATGTCAAACGTTTCATATGTAGTCAAGATATTTAAATACCTTAATGTAATAGGATCCATCACAAGACAGTATATTACCTCATAATCAATGTCTGGTCTTTGATAAAATCCTTGTGCAATAAGTCATGCTTTATACCTTGTGACCTCATTATTTTCATTTCTTTTACATACAAATACTATGACACCCTATCCTTTGACCTAGTTGCTTAAAGGACATAAAGAAGAGAAAGTAGGGTAAAAGGTATAAACTTGGATTCCAAGCCTATGGAGTTAGAAATTTTTTTAGGCAGAAAACCTAGACATGTGGAGTTAGCCAAATTTTAGCCAATTTAAGGATCCTATGCGTTGGGACATAAGGAGGAGGAAAATGAGTTTGTGCCAACTTGAGTTTTGGTTTGAGAATAAGCCATAGGTGAGTTCAGAAGAAAACCACGTTGGGCGATTTTCGTGTCTTGGACGACAAGGTAACCTATGAGCTTAGGAAATCTTGTTAAGCATTACAACTATGCTTGGAGAACTCAACTATGCTATGAGAAGCCTATAGTTGAACGCATAGTTGAAGGAAAAGAGAAGAATTTTCACTAAGTGTTAAAGAAGGAAGAGTTGGAAGCATAGTTAAAGCTAGTTGTGAGTTGGACACATCATTGGAGGAAAAATCACTATGTTGGACGTATGGTTAAAGTGGTGAACACATGATGGACCATCATGGAAGAAATTTGGTTAAGTATTGAAGTGTTGAAAGAAAAACCTAGGTCTTGGAAAAGAAGGTTAAACGCATAGGGTAAAGTTGAAGGGAAAACCCCATCCTACCTAGGGTAAATGCATAGGCTCTTCCTCAAAGAGGATTTGGTTAAGTTTTGGATGATTTGGAGAGTTGAGAAGCAATCCTAAAGAAGGAAAAGTAAGGTTTGGACGCATAATTGATGGATTTTTGGAAAAATGAGCTAATTATGGGAGGCATAGAAGAGAAAAGTTGGAAGCATAGCTTCAGGAGACACCCCATGGCGCATGAGTGAGCAACCAAGGAGTCCATAAGGCCATGTAAGGAGTCTTAGACGCATGGAGCCTATTGAGGAAGGAAGTGGACGCATACGAAAGAGATTTGGGAAGAAACCACACGCATAGTGGAGCTTTGTGAGTAGAAATTTGAGTAGGTGTAGGAACCTCGGTCTTGGTGGATGCATACCCCTAAAACAGGAGATTTTGGCTAAGTGTTGGACACGGAGAAGAGAGTTGGACGCATAGTAGGGTATGTTGGTTGCATAGGAAGGTGTTGACAATGAAATTTGGCTAAGTACAGAGAGACCGGGACAAGAAAAAAGAGCAAACGAAACCAAACCCTAAAAGACAACACCATCAACGCATGGTGTAAGGAAGTTGGATGCATGGTCTTATCCCGGGACTAGGTTGGACGCATGGTTGGAAATATTTGGTGATAAGTGGCTTTATTTGGACAGAACACTTCATAAATAGGAGGTGTTGGGATGCATGACAAGTTAACATACAAGAAAGCAAGTTTGTGGTTGCATGTTGAGTTTGTATGCATGAAGACAAGTAGAAGAAGTGTCAAGCTATGGAGGAAGGGTTGGATGCTAAGGTTTGCCATCCAACTCCTATAAATAGGATCTAAGGGAAGAAGAAAGCCACACACAACCAAGAAATCTGAGAATTTCTTGTGAGAGAAGAAAGGAAGAAGGTACAATAGGAAAGCCTTGCGTTCAAAGGAGTAAAGCTTGCATCCAAGATGTTGTTTCTTTGCTGTTGAAATAGTTGTCTGCGTCCAACAGCTACCCAGGCATTCGAGAAGGGCTGTTTGCGTCCAACAAAAGCTGCCTGAGGAAGAAAAGAGTTGCCCTACGTCCAAATCTCTCAACCCTGCGTCCAGAACTGCTCTCTACGTCCAAGGAGGAAGTGTCAGCATCCAGAAGGCTGTTTTAGGGTTTCTAAGGTTTCCAGGTTGCTCTTTCTCTAATTCCAGAGTCTCGAGAAAATCTAGAAGTTTTGGAAACTAGAATAGGAAGAGAAAACCTTAAAGTTTGGAAACTGCATACATTGTGAGTGGTTGATTTCTTTCTGCAAGAGAACTAAATTATAATACTTGTGAATAATTGATGATAGCACGAGTTTATATTTATAAGCATCATGTTGTGTTATTATGCATGCTATGATGATGTATCAGGTAATATGTAATTTGAGCATGATAACATGGGGTTATATGCATGCTAAAAGATAATATTGCATATCGAGCTTGTTGAATATTAGGTCATACTTTTCGATGCTCGAAGGTTATTCGAAAGCATCGAGGAACAGTATATTCTAATGCTGAGGGACTTTTTGTTGGGTTGTATGTCCTAAAACTCGTAGTTTTTGTAAATAGGTCAATTTTACTATATATGAAGTTATTCAAGTGAATTAATTATTTATTAATTCTAAATCCAATTAAAGTACGAATTCTTAGCTACTATCATGAGTACTTGGACTTTATGTGGAGACATAAACAGGATCAAGTTCAAGTAAGTAGCCTCAATAGTCTATAGTACATGGATTAGGTTGGGTACCTCTTCCTGGAGACATTATTGAATACGACCCGCTTCATGATTGTTATAAATGTTGTAAAATGTCATAAATGAAGTCATCGTAATTTGCTCATGTAGAGACATGTGAGCGGGGGTATTCTACATAATGAGATTGTGTAAGACTGACCCTGAAATAATCACTGTTACGTATTAACACCATTTACGATTAACATTGATTAATTTCACTCATCGATGACCTAGATAACTTGATCTGAATCTTGAGCTATCTATGAACTCCTATTTATTCAGAATTATCCCCTGATTTACATAGGTGAGAGTAAGCTTAATAACGCTGCTCAACATTCCTCCCATTTCAGGGATAAGACCGGGTAGATAGTTGGGGACATAGAATTTGCAAGACAGAATTCACTCCTACCCAACTTAGGGATAGAAGAGAGGTTGTTCTCTTAAGTGTTGTTCCCAAGACTTGAACAAGGGGCCCCATCCTCTCATTGGCCCGAGAGGGAATAGATTCAGTGATCAGATCATAAATCAATTGTTCATTAGTGGGACAATGGTACTTAAGGAGAAAAGATGTAACTCAAAGGTAAATAGATATTTGACCTAGCTGAAGTTATGAACAACCTGTGAAAGATTGACTTATCGATGACAGTTATATCAAATGGACACAAATATATCTACAGTGAGGAGAGTGCAGCTACAGGCTTTAGTGGAGTGTCCCGTTAGTTAAGGAATGTTGGTTAACTAGGTTAAAGAGTTTAGCCGGTTAATCTTGGATCGTTGGAGCTCATGATCTGTAGGTCCATTAGGTCCCTCTACTAGCTCATAAATGGACTAAAATCTTAGATAATGTGGTGAATAAGTTTGAACCATTCAAATCTTGGATTAAGGAATGAAAGTTAGATATATACGATATATCGATGTTTAATTACGAATTAAACGTACAAATAGAGTTAATTATAATATTTAAATATGATTTTAAATATTAATCATATAAATAAGGATTCATATCAGTTTTTTAGAAAAATAGAGACAAGTGGGAAAAATAATATTATTTTTTATTTAATATTAAAATAATATTTAATTAATTAATATTAAATTATTTTTTATTTAATTATTAAATTATTTTTTGAAATTAAAAATTAATTTTAATTCAATTTTGAAAATTCACTGAAAATTGATTTTAAAATTGATTTTCGAAAATTGGATTTTCCCACTAACTAAGCTAGGAGCTTGGTTGTCTTCTTCATAATTAACCAACAAATTAACCATGTTGTGTTGTCAAATTTTAATGCAATTGGATTGCATGTTATTCTTTAATCAATAGAGATGATTTTGACATAAAAATGGTTAATAATTTCGTGAAATTAAGGGTTAATTTTGCAAAATTCCATCAATTGTTCATCTTCTTCCCAACCTTCATTCTTTCTCAAATTCACCACAAATTTGGATCCCACCATCCAATCTAAGCCTAGAGAATAGTAGAGAAGACTCTTGTGGTAGTCTACAACCAAGTGGTGCTGAAATTCATCAAGAATTGAGGGAGAATTTGGAGCTTGAAGGGTAAGTGTTCTTGAAACTTTGGTTTTTTTTCTTAATTGCATGTTTAATCCTCTAAATTGAGCATCTTAGAGTGAAAATTGATCAAATTAATTTTCGTTGCATGCTCGTTTATCCATCAATTGGTAGTTAGAGCTAATTAATTTCACTCAATTTGCTTTGGTGGGGTTTAATTCATGAGATGAATGTTTATGGGAGCTAAATTGGTTTGTAGGGTTTTGACATTTTTTTACCCTTCAAGTTGTGGCTAATTGTTGTAATTAATCTAGGCGTTTTGCTCGTTAATGAGTTGGAAAGAGTCTGTAATTTTTTCGAGATTTATCGAGTTGTAATTTGGCCGAATTTCAAAGAAAACCGAGAAGTGTTCATGAAGAAGGAAAACAGAGTAGTAGCTAGTTTTTTTTCTCCTTCTGGTTCTTCCTCCCGTGCCCATTTTGAGGAAGGTGAAGTTGGTCAGTCAACTTTTGACCGATTCAGTCAAAGTTTGACCGGTTCAACCTTCTTTGGACCGAATCAACCCTTTTTCAGCCGGTTCAGCCCGTTTTCGAGGTGTTTCAAGCTGGTTCAGGCTAGTTCGAAGTGTTCGGGACTTGTTCGAGCAGTTTTTTAAAATTATTATTGTAATAATTTAGTTTTTTGCTTGCAAAAAAATGCCAAAACTGGTCCAATTTAGTGTGTTTTGATTGTTTATGTATTATGAATGTATGTTTAATTAATTTAAATTTATTTGTGCATATAGTATGCCATATAAATTTAAATCCCCACCATAGGATAAGCATGTTTCATGCATTTTATGTATGTTATAAATGTTATAATATATAGTATGCATGATTATTTTAATTTCATGTGTTAATATAAATTAGTTATATTAATTGATGAAATGTATATATATGTTATGATTTTTTGAATTGTTTATTTTATAATTGTTATAAAATAAATTAGAATTTTAAAATCTATAACAAAGATAATTGCATGCTCACCTAGGGTAAAACCGGTGCAACTCAAATCAACCTCTTTTAATAGTTAAAATTAGGTCGATATCTTGTAAAATTGTGTTTACAAAACTCACTCAACAAAATCTTGTCTAAGGCTGGAGGTATTTAAGTTGATAGTTTACGGAACACCTTCTACCTGGGATCGAGCTGGCATCTGAGTTGAGTTAACCCGATTTTATAAGCATGCGAGAGCGGTGTAAGGTTAGTTAAATTGGCTTAAATCACTTAGACATCATAGGTTAAAACAAACCAGTATAAATGTTATACTTTGATTTTTCACCTAGACTTAGGTTATATATATTTAGCTGGAATATAACCAAGTAATACCCAATTAAAATTTCAACACTTCAGTGGGAGATTAATAATGTATACGATACGTTATCATTAGCTCTCACGTCCCTAAGAGTTCATAACGTGAGATCCCATACTCGGCTTCGAGTTGCTATTTGGGCAACCTCTCTTCGAAAAGTATTTGCATGGGTCAATAGAAAGGTGAATAGGGGAAGTAGTTCATAGTAAGTGGGTGAAGGGTGTGTGTCAACACGTCCTATGGTCTCTTCCATTAGGTCACACCGTGAGATTCCTATGTTGCACCTGCTTGGAGTTTATAGGCGCATATCCCTTCGGAGGGTTTGTAACATGGGATTCGGAACTCTGTGAACTCCATAAATGGATAAAGTTACTTAGGTTCGTTTTCAAGCAATTGTTTCTCCTTTGAGGTCTTGTTTGATTCTAATCTTTGTGATTCGAAAATGCCTCGTATACACTTACAAGACTTACTAAGTGTTAGTAAAGTTCTTAACCAAAGAAACGGTAACTAAATACTATAAGAATAAGAGTTATTTTTGTATTAGTATTTAGTCAAGAGTATCTTGATTCGGTGAAGGAGTGGTCAACTGCCCTTCGGTAGGGGCCATTCTGACTCACTCAAGTGTCGTTGCAAAATAAATAATGAAATATGGGTACATTATTACTTGCTAAATAAATTGGATTAAAATTTAGAGTACATTCACTAATTAAACTTGTTCATTTTTTTTCAGCATTAAATACATCTATAGTTCAACTATTAGCTTCCGAGAAACTTAACGGCGATAACTATGGAACTTGGAAATCTAATTTAAACACTATACTAGTTATCGACTATCTGAGGTTTGTTTTAATGGAGGAATGTCCTCTAGTCCCTGCTCAGAATGCGAACCGAATTGTCCGGGACACTTATGACAGATGGACCAAGGCTAATGAAAAAGCCAAAGTCTATATTTTGGCAAGTATATCAAATATAGTATCCAAAAAGCATGAAAAAATGGTCACCGCTAAGAAGATCGTGGACTCACTGCAAGCCCTGTTTGGACAACTGTCCTTCTCGACTATGCATGATGTTATCAAATATGTTTACAATTGTCGGATGAAAGGAGGAACGAATGTCAGGGAACATGTTCTAGACATGACAGACACTTCAACATCGCGGAAGTAAACGGGGCTGTCATGAACGAGAAGAGCCAAGTAGGGTTCATCATGGAATCTCTTCCGAATAGTTATTACCAGTTCAGAACTAATGTCATGATGAAAAAATAGATTATAATCTTACCACTCTTCTCAATGAGTTACTGATTTACCAGTCCTTATTGAAAAATAAGGGTTCTGAGGTAGAGGCAAATGTTGCTACTACCTCAAAGAGGAGATTAGGTAAAACAATTAAAACACTTCGATCTGATCGAAGTGGAGAATGTATGGACTTAAAATTCTAGGACTATATGATAGAACATAGAATTAAGTCTCAACTTTCTGCATCTAGTACACCACAGTAGAACAGAGTATATGAAAAGAGAAACAGAACCTTGTTGGATATGGTTCGTTCGATGATGAGTTACGCATCGTTGCCTTACTCATTTTGGGGATTTGCAGTGGAGACCGCGGTTTATATTTTGAATAATGTTCATTCTAAGAGTGTTTCAGAAACACCCTATGAGTCAGGGCATAAAACTAGTTTACGTCACTTCCGGATCTGGGGTTGCCCAGCACATGTGTTGGTGCAAAATCCTAAAAATTGGAACGTCGTTCAAAATTATGCCTATTTATAGTATACCCTAAAGAAACAAGAAGTGGTCTATTTTATGATCCTCAAGATAAAAATGTAATTGTATCGATAAATGCCACATTCTTAGAGGAAGACCACATACGTGATCATAAACCACATAGTAAACTAGTATTGGAAGAGATGTCAAAAGATGCTACAGATAGATCACAAAAAATTGTTGATCAAACTGGCCAATCAACAAGAGTTATTGATAGACCAAGCACATCTAGTCTGTCACATCCATCTCAAGAGTTGAGAGAGCCTCGACGTAGTGGGAGGGTTGTTAGACAGCCCGACAGCTATTTAGGTTTAGTTGAAACTGAAGTCACCATACCTGATAATGGCTTAGAGGATCCATTGACCAATAAATAGGCAATGAATGTGTTGATCGAGATCAGTGGATCAAAGCCATGGACCTCGAAATTGAGTGTATGTACTTCAATTCAGCCTCAGAACTTGTAGATCAACCTGATAAATGTAAGACCTATCGGTTGTAAATGGATTTACAAACGTAACCGAGACCATATGAGGAAGGTACAAACCTCCAAAGCTCGGTTAATAGCAAAGGGTTATATCCAAGTAGAGGGGGTAGATTATGAAGAAACCTTCTCACCTGTTGCTATGTTAAAATCAATAAGGATACTCTTATCCATTGCCACTTTTTATAATTATGAAATTTGGCAAATGGATGTCAAGACTGCCTTCCTATGACAATCTTGAAGAGAACATCTACATGGTCCAACCAGAAGGGTTCATAGAACAAGGTCAGGAGCAAAAAGTTTACAGGCTGAATAGATCCATTTATGGATTAAAACAAGCATCCAGATCCTGGAATATGAGATTTAATACTGCAGTCAAATCTTATGGCTTTGAACAAAACGTTGATGAACCTTGTGCATACAAAAGGATCATTAACTCCACTGTAGATGATATCTTACTTATTGGGAATAATGTAGGATATCTTACTGACATTAAGAATTGGCTAGCAACTCAATTTCAGATGAAAGATACGAGAGAAGCTTAGTATGTTCTCCGGATCCAAATAGTTCGGAACTGCAAGAATAGAATGCTAGCTACATCTCAAGCATCTTATATAGACAAAGTGTTGTCTAGGTTTAAGATGCAAGATTCCAAGAGAGGTCTTCTACCTTGCAGGTATGGAATACATTTGTTAAAGGAACAATGTCCTAAAACACCTCAAGAGGTTGAGGATATGAGACGAGTTCCCTACGCATCAGCTGTCAGGAGTCTGATGTATGCAATGCTATGTACACTACTAAACATATGTTTTGTAGTAGAAATTGTCAGTAGGTATCAGTCCAATCTTGGGTTTGCACATTGGACTGCCGTTAAGAATATCCTCAAGTATCTAAGAAGAACAAGGAACTTCGTTCTTGTGTATGGAAATAAGAAGTTGATCCTTACCGAATACACTGATTCCAATTTTCATACCGATATAGACTCAAGGATATCTACTTGAGGATTGGTATTCACTCTTAACGGAGGAGTAGTAGTGTGGAGAAGTATTAAGTAGAGTTGTATTGCCAACTCCACAATGCAAGCGGAATATGTTGCTGCATGCGAGGCAGCCAAAGAAGCAGTATGGCTTAGAAAGTTCCTCAAAGATCTGGAAATTGTTCCAAACATGCATCTACCAATCATTTTACATTGTGATAACAGTGGGGCAGTAGTGAATTCCAAAGAACCAAGAAGCCATAAGCGCGGAAAGCATATTGAGCGCAAATACCATCTCATCAGAGAAATTGTGCAGAGAGGAGACGTTATTGTGAGACAAATAGCATCTGAGCACAACATTGCCGATCCATTACAAAGGCCCTCCCGGCTACTGTTTTTTAGGGCCACCTGAAGAGTTTAGGACTATGAGTAAAATAAATAGGGCAAGTGGGAGAAATTGTGGGTATGGGATGCCCTAGTTTATTGTATTTAGATTTCTCTTACTGTACTCAACTTTGTTGTAACCCACTAGGAGTTTTAGTCCAAGTGGGAGTTTGTTG
>QLSR01000325.1:0-10452 GCA_031780015.1 Citrullus colocynthis
ACTATCTTGACGAAGGAAATTGCGATATGACCAAAGTTGCCACATGATGACATCGCCTTTGTCCCTCTCTTTCCGATTTAGCTTCTGGATCATTAGCTACCAAAAATCTTCTGAACCCATTGTCGACCTGTCCGAAGAGAAGAAAAGTTACATGACCAAATGATGTGGCTGGAAGATTCCTCCTATTTATTGCAAACGCAGCACAAGCGATTTAGATCAATCCCCTTTTTGCATATGTTATCCTTTGTTGGAATCACATTCTCTATGATTCTCCAAGGAAAACCTTGCAAGCCTATAAGGACCTCCAAGGAGACGCATTCGAAACATTGTTGGAGGGGAAGCTGACCCCTGTTGAGTCAAATTCATTGCGAGATGACACGCGCTCTTGCTAACATTCCAAAATGTTAAGCAAGCAGGGTTTGGTTAAAGAAAGTGATATCACAGAAATTGATTCCACCATGGTCCTTGCTCTTACTTAGCTTTTGCTTTTTCTAAGGTCTTGGAAGGCATTCCCCGAAAAATTACTGAAAATCATAATTCAATCCTTACAAGACCTTTCTGCAAAGTTGAAATTGAAGTTGGGTTGAAGGGTATGTGCCCTTCTAAAGTTCTTGGTCCGAACGGAGCTCATGCGATGTTTTTTCAAAGGTACTGGTATATTGTGGGGGACGAGACTGTGAATATTTGCCTTCAAGGCCTAAGTGAAGGTAGAGATGTGGGATGCTCAATAACACCCTTTATCTCCCTCATTCCAAAAGTTAACAATCCTAAACGAATTGAGGAGTACAGGTCCATTATTCTTTGTAATGTGATTTACAAAATCATTGCTAAAGCAATGGTTAACATGCTTAAAAGCATCCTTTTTGGGATCATTTCTCCTACTCGGTCGGTGTTTGTCCCAGGTAGACTTAACACGGATAACTTGGTCATTGGGTTTGAATGTACCCATTTCATTAACTGTAAAAAGGTGCATTGCCATGAATCTGGACATGAGCAAGGCTTCCGACAGGGTGGAATAAGTATTCCTTCAACTCGTGACAAAAAAGTTGGGCTTTGATGACATTTGGATCGCATGTTCATGAATTGTATTACCTTGGTCTGATACTCTATTCTAGTCGTTCAAGCCCATGAGAGGGTTGAGGCAGGGCGATCCTCTGTCCCCCCTACCTGTTTTTTCTCATTGCCGAAGGGTTGTTTACTCTTCTAACAATCCCATTTTAAAGGTTTTAGAATTAATGGCCATTGCCCAGTTCTCACAAACGATTGTCTTCTCTTGTTCAGGGTAAAAAAGGAGGATTGCGAGAAGATCAAAGAGATCCTTGTAACTTATGAAAAAGCTTTGTGTTAAACAATCAACCCTCACAAAACTTTCTTCTCTCCCTCTACTTTTAGGTATTGGAATAATGTGGTCTACAATTCTTCATTCTTAACTAAAAAGGAGATTTTTAAGGTAAACAATTGAAAGAACAAAAAATCAAACAACTACAAGAGAACATTGTGAGTCATAAGCAAAGTAAACTATTGAGGATAAATAGCATAAAGAATTGAATACTCCTGCTCCTCTAAAGTTTTATGTGTAATATAGTGCTCCAATGCATTTTGAGTACGATGAACATGAGAGACAGAAACAACTCCTAGCTCACTGCCTTGCTCTTTAACCTCTTCAATAAAGGAAGAGACCTTAGAAATATTGACAGTTACATCATTCAACAATTGATCAACTCCAAGAAATTATACTCAACCATAATATTTGGTATATGGAGTATTAGTGAAGAAATACTCTTAAATCAGAGCATATCGCCATCGCTTCATTCCTTCACTTCCATGCACCGGGGAGCGAACTTTAAGCCACTTGCCTCAAATGGTCTTGAAGCACCCAATCCAGACCACCTGACTTTGAAATAGAGCTCTAAGCAACATTAGTGTTTAGCCTCTAGAAAGATGCAGTAGGAGGTTACCATCAAATTAGCTAGCCATGAGATATGAAATAAACTTAGGACATCTCGCTCTAGAGACCCAACACTTCTACAGCAGAAGTGGTGCGGTTTCCATTTTGATAGGAAAGTATGTCATGAATCTCCAAAAGCATATCTTAGCCTAGGGGGCTTTAGTCTTCCATAAAGATTGCCACAAAGACTTGGAAGCCATTTTTGTAGAGAATGTCGTGAATAATTCTTCAAATTAGCAAGTTTTAAACTAAAAAAAAAAAAAAAAAATAAGCACTTTTAACAGTAAATACTCCATTTTTGTCGAGGTTCTAAATGATCATGACGATCCCTCGGCTACAAGATTTGAAGGATAGTGTTTGCATCAGTAGATATGAAGTTCGTTTGAGTCAACTCCTCATTCCAACCTCTGTTGGCAGAAAAGAGATACGCCACATTTCGCCCTTCCAGACTTTCAGATACGTGAGGAGGCACTCTCCCCTCACTGAGAAGCCAAGGATCACTAACAATTTGAATGTTCAGATCATTCCTCACCTTCCGATAGCCTTTCTCAAACAAAGATTTTTTTTTTTTTTTTTTTTTTTTTTTTTGGGAGAGAAAAAGGAAGAAATTCCATATAAACATGAGAGGTAAATGGCCTATCAAATTACAACAGTCCTCTTTCTTACACTAATACTCTCTAAAAGGTTAGCACTGAGCCAAACCATGGATAGCAAAATTAAAATTTTGCAGAATATTTAAAAAAAAAAATCCCCCTAATATCATAAATCCACTTATAAATCTCCAAAAGAACATCAATCTCTTTGTTTATCATATGAACAAGGAATAGACAAACTTAAACTCACATCAAATAATAATTTGATAGCTTTGTGGTACCTTCAACAAATAATTCTTTTTTTTTTTTCTTTTTTNGTAGAAGAAGCCAACAGCGACGGCGAGACCTTCACGCCGGTGAGAAGAAACCGGGTGTGCTTCTGGGTTCGATCGTTGGTGATGTGAATTGGAATGTCGCATTCTCTACAGAGGATTGCTCTGTCTTCGCGACAGAACAGAAACGCTCGCCGGACCAGGCAGATATCGCACAACGGCAGTGAATTGGCAGCGGCGGGGGTGGATCGGAAGAGAGAGAAACGGTTGTGTTTCTCGGCAAGCTTGTTGGCGCGGTGGACGTGGCGGTCACAGGCGGCGCAGAGGGCCGCTTCGTCGGAGGGGCAAAAAACAGAGGCTTCTTCTTTCTCGCAAACATCACAACGGATCTTCATTTTCTTCTTTTCAGTTTTCCTCAATCTCAAGAATAAAGAAGCGAAGATTATATATAGAGTTGAAAAAACATCATCAAAATGTCCCATCACAAACTTTTAAGTTATAACACCAAACCTTTTTTTAATATATTTTTTTCTATGAAAATGCAACAAAATTTCTATTTTCTACTACTGTGCCAGTAGCATACTCGGTTCATTGTTTGCCACAAAAACAATAATTAAAAATTAAGTTAATTATTTTAAATGATAAAACTATTAAAAATAATTTTAAATACACTAAATTTATTGATGCATGTAAATAACAGACATAAAATTTTATTATATTTATAAATATTTTAGCTCTATATTTGAAAACAACTCGAGGAGGTAGAATAAATTGATAAATTATTTAATGATATGTTAAATAACGAATAGATACTACGAGAATATTAGGATTTTTTCTGAAAAATACTTGGGTACATCCCACCAAAATGTCCAATCATAAATTACCATGTGACAAATTTTTCTTTTTCTAGAAAAAATAAATTTCATATATATATATATATATATATATATAGTATTTTTCTATGTGATTGAAGGCAGGAAGATGGATGCATCTTAACCGCTACTATCGTTACAAATCATGAATGAAGGTAGTATGCAATGTAGTAGTAGTTGATTTTTTTTGTCATATACGTTTGCGTATCTCATACAATCAATCAATTAGAGTTTTTTAAACTCTACATATTTCTATGCATCCCTTTTCAATTAAACTCTACATAATTGATGCGTCATGTCTAATAAGTCAATGAAAATCTAAATATCGTGTTTATTTGGCTTGTGTTATTAAACTCCATTAGCTTAATGTTTTTGTAACGGATTAAGTTATTTAAGAATTATGTGGTTGCTACATGAAAAACCTAACTTGTTATGTAAGATAAATTTGGGTGGATTTTAGATTATTTTATGGTCTTATAAAATAATACTAAAAAATTATAGACTAAATTTGTTAGGGATGTTTTTAAAAATAGAAATTATAAACATAGCAAAATTTCACTTTTTATCTATAATAAACCAGGATACACTAGTATGTATCTAGTAAAGTGATAGATGTCATACTTTTCATTAGGTCTATCGCAGTCTATCAAAGATAAAAAGTAAAATTTTGTCATATTTATAATTATTTTTGACTATTTTTCTAATTTTGGAAACATCCCATCTCTTTATGTCATACTTTTCATTGTTACGATGATTTAGCTTATTCTCTTTTCCATCGGGTGATAAAAGATCACAAACTTTCTTTTAAGATGGCTTACTGAACTTATCTCTAAGAGATTTGATTATTTAAGTTTGTCATTTTTGAATAAATAAATTAAAAAAAAAATGAAAATCAAAGTCTAACTTGGTTGGTGAGAGTCGTGAGACAATCCTTCCCTAAGTTTGACGATATTTGGATTTTTCTATAAGATATCGAATTCCTTTGGGGGAAAAATTTTCAACTGTACTATTAATTACCGTTTTTTAAATAAATATCGTACAAGAATTAATTAATTCTTGTCTACTAGCTCAGACACATTAATTATATAAAATATCTAATAACTATTTTATTAATATAATAAAACTAATAATTTAAAATACAAGAATTGGATAAAGTCAAGTTAGAGTTGGAAAGCGGATAGCAAATCATTTATTATTTTCCTCTCTAACCTTATCTTTAATAAAGAAATTCTTGATTGTTAAGGAAAGAAAAAAGAAACTTAATTAATTTACAAATGAATTATATATATGAATAATTATTTTTAATATAGCAAAATGTCATTATTCATTTGTGATAGATAGATAGTGATGGATGATAGTAGTCCATCAATATTATATATATATATATGTTCATTTTGTTATATTTGAAAACAACTCGAATCTATGATGCAAAATTATAGAAATAACATATGGATTCTTTTAATGATCTTATTACCATGTATTAGGGCCACATGTTAGATATATCGATAATGAATTATGATATTTATATTTGACATGCAAGAGGAAGTCTATAATATTTTCTTTTAAATTTTATTTTTAACAATTAAAATTAAAACTTGTACACCATAGTATAAATATAATCCCAACTAAAAAGTCATGTGAAAACTCAACTTCATATGTTATTAAACTAAAAGAGATTTTTAGTTTTACGTCTAAGAAAAGAAGTTTTAAAAAATAGAAAAACGGTTAGAAAATAATTATAAATATAGCAAAATTTTACTTTGATAAAATGTGATAGACCCAAATAGGCATCTATCACTTGATAGACCTCTGGGCTATCATAAATAAAAAGTGAAATTTTACCATATTTGTAAATAGTTTTTTTTTTATTTATGATAATTTTTCTTTTAAAAAATTATTAATTTAATAAAT
The DNA here is from genome assembly GCA_031780015.1 of Citrullus colocynthis. NCBI lineage: Eukaryota > Viridiplantae > Streptophyta > Magnoliopsida > Cucurbitales > Cucurbitaceae > Citrullus > Citrullus colocynthis. The sequence goes on from QLSR01000325.1 coordinate 5,597, forward strand.
AATCATATTTTAGGGATATTTTTAAATATAGGAAAATGAGCCAAACTATTTACAAATATAGAAAAATTTCATTGTCTATAGATGTCAATCGTTTCAACATATTTTTTAATTTCAATATTGACATACTAAACGTTCCACCCACAACTACGAAGGATTTTCACAATTAAAGAAAAGATCCTTATAATTTAACAAACTTTTTAACTCTTTCTCATGATAAGTCCAACAAATTCTATAAAACCTGTTAATATTGAAAATCTTAATCTCTCTAATTTAATGCTTAAAATTGTTTTATGCTCAACTGATACTGTAATATTGAGTAAATCAAAGTTTTTTATTCACCCTCCTAGTATTGTCGAAAATAAAATAAAATCCTAATAGTTTAAGAGATATTATTTTAAATGGTAAAACTGATGAAATATTTATAAATATAACAAAATTTTACTTTCTATTTGCGATAGACCTAGATAGACATATATAAAAAAAATTGCTATATTTATAATTATTTTCATGTCATATTTAAAAATATCCCAATGTTTAACCTTATTTCTTTTTCTTCGTTTTTATTTAAGCATAAAACTTAACATTTTCCTATTTTGAGGATTACAAGTTTCCTTTTTCGAAATAAAAGCTATATAATTTTGTCTATGACTTATTCTAATTTTCTTATTGCTAATTTACTTCGTCATTTTCCACTTTCATGCATTTCCCAAAGCATAATTTTTTTTAATATTATTTTTTACTTTGCGAAATGTCTATATTTAATTCCAAAATTTTCAATAAATCTTAAAATAATTTATAGTATTAGTTTAATGTTTATTTTTTTTTAACATCTATTAAAGTTCTCTTTCATACTTTAGATCGATATTTTTCAAAATTTTTTATTTTGTTGTCTTTTAAGTTCGTAATTTTTTTATTAAAAAACTATAGTAAAAAAAAATGAACTATTAAATACAAAATTGAAAATTCAACGATCTATTACAAAATTAAAAGTTAGACGACTTGTTAGATACTTTGTGCAGTGAAATATGTGATGCAGGTTGGTTGGGGGTTTAGGTTGGGTGTTGCAAGACCATGAGGGAGTGCTCCAAGGTGCGTTTGTGGGGCATATGATCCATTGTTGGTAGAGGCTTGGGCAATAGCTAATGGATTGCATCTCGGGGTTTCAACTCGATCATTGTGGAGTCAGATAGTTTGTCTTCTTTTACAGTTGTTAAATATAGAGGAAAGTCAAGGCCATTGAAGAATTTGTTGACACCAATCTTTTAAGCTCATCAAATGGGAAGTTGAAGGATGGGAATTGGAGCCAAGGATTATGTGGTGAATCAGATATGGGAGGTGGAAGCGCTCTTCATTGCTGATTCTATTGTTTTTCCAACTGCCTTGAGAGTTAATCCAGTGGTTACCGTTCAAGCTATTGCTTATTGCGCTCCACAATTTGTTCTGGAAACTCTCAAGAGGGAGAGAATGGTTACAAAAGATACACATGAAAACATTGAACTTATACAGAACACCCATTTACAACTTGGGAGGTCATGTGTCATGTTTTGAAAATAGTTACAAAAGCTACACATGCATGAAGGCACATTAAACACATATGTAGCACCCATTTATGATTTTTTACTAAACTATAAACTTTTAAATTGAATGAAACATAAGAATGAAAATGGCCAAAAAAAAAAAAAAAAAAAAAAAAAAATTTGAATGAATCAGTTTCTTTGTTTTGCCGTATGTATTACTCCACACCTAAATAACAAGTAAGTTTGTTTTGAAAATGGCTACAAAAGCTACACATGAATATATTAAGCACATACAGTGCTCCAATTTATGACATTTTACCAAACTTTAAACTTTAAAGTGAATGAAACAAAAGAGAGGAAAGAAAAAAGATATAATAAAATGAAAAATAGAATGAGTCAGTTCACATAGGCATATTATCAAACGGGTTCTAAGCAACGGTACATGTTTACCATGAGAGATGGATTTGAATGACAATGAATTTAGTTATATCAGTGGATATTTAGTAGAAGAAATCAGTAGGAAAGTCCAATTGCAAGCCTTATTTGTTGTTGCAGAGATAGCTCAAAGAGAACCCTGAATCGAAAACCTTCAACACCCATTTGTTGCTGAGAGTATTTGTTTTTGTTGATGTTGAACAAGAGAAAGAAAGAGAAATACATAAGAAAATAGAAGTGCAGAAATAAAAGGGAAAGAAACACATAGGACTTCATACAAAATCACCATCAGGGAAAACTTTCTGAGGAGGAGATCAAGAAGATGGTTCAAGAAGCAGAGAAGTACAAATTTAAGGATTAAGGTGGAACACCGTGAACAACGAGAAAATTTGTGGCATGCTTTCCCAGGCCGACACGAAGAAGACCGACGATTCCATCGAGCACTCTACAAGAAATGAGGGCTTTTAGTCTTGGTGTATGAGAATGGAGAGAAGGCCAAAGAAATGTGCACAAAGATGAGTAATGTTTTGGCGTGAGGTTAATGGGTTTAGAGAAAAATTTGAGGCCATTTTTTTTTTTTTTTTCCTTCTTATTAATGGGCTATTCCATAAGAGGCTATATTAAAAGGCTATAAAAAGGGCTGTATCATGTAGTGGGAGGTAAATTTGATTGGTGTCAAGGATTTTTTTTTTTTTTCGGAGGAGATTCTTGAGGTTAGTGGGGTGAATGTGCGGCAATTTTAACATATTAGTTGATCACAAAATCACGTCGTAGACTAGATGGCCTCCTGGGCACTTTCTGGGGGATGTACTAATGTATGGCCGGATGACTTTCTTGAGTGGATTTGCCGAATTTGCGATGTAGATTGTTGCTTTTCTAGTCATTCTTAGTCAGGAATGTGATGAAGAAAAAAAAAAAAAACTTTATGTACAGTGCAAAGACCTATTATTTTTCACAATTAAAAGTTCAAGGACCACTTATTAGACATATTATGAAGTCAAATGATATGTTGGTGATGCAAACTTAAGTAAACCAGTAATTTTTAACCGCAAGTTAAACTTGTTGAAGGTTGCCTTATGCATGGCCCAAATGCAAGGAATATTGGGAGGTGGCATGGGAAAACGCATGTCCCAAAATGAAAAAGTTAGAGTCTTGGTTTTTGGGCTAACTAGTCGAGTCGATGAATATGTACCAATTGAAAAAGAATCGAGTCATGCTCAGTTTGGTGCCCTGCAACTTCGAGCATTGCAAACTACACCATGACATCACTAGAGTTACACGTAACTACAGGGGAGTGTTAGAGGAAATATATTGTAAGTAGCCCTATTTGATGACTCCAAAGAGAAAGAGTAAGAAATATCTCAAGGAGAGCTTACCTGAACTATACACACCCCATACTAACTTAGACATTGGAGTGATACGCTCGACACCACATCGGTGCGAGGAAGCTCGTGTAGGTTAACTCGAAAAGCAAGACTGAACTAGGAGAAGAAAACTATACGAGAGGCAAGCGGCGACAACAAATGCATGTGAGTTTCTCGCACCAACAAAACTTAAAATTAGTTTGGACATTAAACTTGCAATTTAACATCCAAACAAGTATTAGAAAAACCTAGGGCAACAGAAATGCTCATACCACAACCATAACACCTAAGTTGATAACATTTGGTTTTTTCTATTGAAAATTGTGTGCTTGTTATCTTCAAATATTTTTACAATGATTTTTATCTTTTTAAAAGAAACCTTTGAATTCTTAATCAAATTTTAAATACAAAAACAAGCTTTAAAAACTCGTTTCATTTGAATTTTTAAAAATTGTGTTTGTTTTCTCACAATTTTTAAAAACTAAAAAAAGTTATGGTTTTTAGTTTTCAAATTTTGGTTTGAATTTTGAAAACAACGGTAAAAAGCTGATAAAAAAAAAAATCATAGGAAAGGAAGTAAATATTATTTCCACTTATGAATTAAGCATTAATATTTAATTTAGCTTGTATTTTGAAAACATTTTTAAAAGGTAAATAACAAAACAAAGAATCTTTTTGAGGATCCTACAATGGATTAATCCTCGCATTGCCAATAGATTTTGAGATGGAACCACACGTTTTATGTTTTTGACACAAGACTCTGAGATGGAACCACACGTTTTATGTTTTGGACACAAGACTCGTACAAACATACATTAAAGATGTAAAAGACCATCCGAAGAGGTTACAACATGAATACCTCCATTAACCATCAAGCAGCTAGGCCACGATGGAAAAGGGATAAGTCCACAATGTCACATTATCNTTGTATTTTGAAAACATTTTTAAAAGGTAAATAACAAAACAAAGAATCTTTTTGAGGATCCTACAATGGATTAATCCTCGCATTGCCAATAGATTTTGAGATGGAACCACACGTTTTATGTTTTTGACACAAGACTCTGAGATGGAACCACACGTTTTATGTTTTTGACACAAGACTCGTACAAACATACATTAAAGATGTAAAAGACCATCCGAAGAGGTTACAACATGAATACCTCCATTAACCATCAAGCAGCTAGGCCACGATGGAAAAGGGATAAGTCCACAATGTCACATTATCACATCCACATCCACCTCTAGCAGCAAGAGCATGCATCAGGGGTATGATTGGGCAACCTAGGGACATCTCTAAACAACAAACTATATGAACATTAGAAACAAAACTGACATAATATCTCTAACAATCGAAGCCACTTCAAAGATGACATCAATTTGGTCATTCAACATTAGAATCATCAACTTGGAGTCGGACAGGAAAAGGACATCCTAGATCTCGAATCCCATCTAACAGAAGGCCTTTGTCTAGAGCCTTGCATGGCTGCAACCACAGAACCATTATGTTTTTTTTTTTTTTTTTTTTTTTTTTTTTTTTTTT
>QLSR01000325.1:10481-20894 GCA_031780015.1 Citrullus colocynthis
AAAAAAAAAAAAAAAAAAAAAAAAAAAAAAAAAAATCGAGAATGGTAAACCCAAAAAAGCACCATTTTAGGGGAGACAATCCACGATGGATTACTCTTTACATTATCAATTGATTTTGTGATGAAACATACATTTGTTATCTAATAAATCTCAAAAGTATGTTTATAACTGAGTTTATAATAATTAATTAGCTTTCAGACATAATAAACTTAATCAAATTATGAAATTATATTTATAGTACATAGTTGCACATAGTGAATATCTGAAATTAAGGTCACATTTACTTCAACTAGAACATAATCCATCAATGGTTAAAAAGTGAGTCTCGGCTGATTATGTTTGTTGTTGTTTACCTGTATTTCGCAATCGTCACGATCTATGGGGCTCACTTGCAAATTTGTAATCACATCTCGCAATCTAATTAAGAAATTGAGTATTCAATCTAATTGTGGTTGAAAATTACGTGGAACCCATTACTTTTGCTGTCACTGTTACATCTATTGTTACTATAGTAACAGCATAAAAATTATGAATCTGCCACATTTATTACCTTTACCATTACCGTTAGGGGTCAAGCAGTAAGCGCTAACTGTAACAGTAAGTAAAAGAAAAATGTGACATATTTATAATTATAAGTAAATACAATCAAAGACAATCTATTATGTTTGTGATTCAGGTCTATTACTGTTCATCCATCAATTAAATCTCATTTTGATTAGACTAATTTTTAGTGTGCATTGGTAAACGTGGCTTGAAGGGCTTGAGAGTAAGACATTGGAAAATGTTGTTAGGTTTGAATTGACGAAAGAAAGGCACGTTGAGGATTTATATGGTGAATCAATAAAGATCTAATTAATAAATAAGACTGCAATCCAATTTAAATATTCATACAAAAATCAAATTCTAAAGCTAAACGACAACCAAGGCCTTTTTCTTGCATGTTGGCCGACCTATGAGCCTTACTACGAATCATCAAATCACTCGATTATTTAAGTACTTCGTGATTTTGTTATTTGATACTCGTTACTTTGTGATTGCTAAATTTTTATTTGATACTAAATAATCTACCATTATCATCTAATTGCTATTTGATACTAAATAATTTGCAATTGTCATCTAATTGTTATTTGATACTAAATAGTTTATGATCATCATTTGATTGTTATTTGATACTAAGTATTTTGTGTTGCTATTTCATCTAACTAGTTTGTGATTGTCATCTTAGTGTTAATTAACGTTAAATAGTTTGTGATTTCTATCTAACTGTTAGGATATTTTTATTGGGACAATGACAAGAATGACAAAATATATTATAAAAATTGTAAGATAGCAAAAAAAAAAAAAAAAAATTAGATTTGATTTCTCTTTTTTATATTCTTTTATTATTCTTGTTTTAATCTTTTTGGTATATCAGATATATATATCAATGGTCAGAAATGTCTGTGATCAAGTAAAGAGCTCGATGAACGAATAGATCAAATCGAAGTACTTGATATTCTTTATGTTTTTGTGTATTAGTCAACCAATATACTTTATATTAGGTATATAAATCAATTGATATAATTTATATTTAGTAGATGAGTAATCTATACAATTAATATACCAAATTTATCGATCAAGTTATTATTTCATAATCTTATTTTGAATATTTATTGAGTATATTAATTTTCTAGATCATCACCGGTAACCATTTTGATAAACTATCAATACATATGCTAACAAATGGTTATCTACAACTGATATGGTAGAATAAATATATTTACTTTTTTGTAATTGATTTAATTTGTAAGCTCAAACAAAATATTATTACATAATAAATAACTACTTTCATTGAGAAAAAAAAGATGAAAGAATGCAAGGATATACAACAAACCAAGCCTACAAAAATTTCCGGAGAAAGAATTTCCAACTAAAGTAAGATATTACCTAGGGAATAATTACAAAAGGTATTAAAAACCAAAGCCCAAATAGAGACGTGGAACCTCACCAGGGACCAAATCTCACAAGGATCCCTATACACACCCCTAAATACTCTAGTGTTCCTCTCTCCCCCAAAGATGCCCCACAACAGGGGGCACAACCCCGCAAACTACAAAAAAATGCCATTTCTCTTTGCAAGGCAGATGGAGGAGTTCCTCAATCATCGGATGAACATCCCTTTGGTGAGCTAGAACAACATCAAACTCCTGAAAGAAGCAATTCCACACAGACCTTCCAAAGAAGGTGATTCAGGTTTTCCCCCACCTTCCGACGAAGGATACAACAAAAAGGGCCCAATAATAAAGGCATCTTTCTCACAAGCCTATCCATCATGTTCACACGACCAAGCAACACTTGTCAAGGAAAGAACTCAACTTTCTTTGGAATCTTAATCCTCCTTAAAACATCAAAGACCAAGAGGGGTAAAATAAAATCCTACAGAGATACTTACAAAAGAATCTCTCCAAAGGATTAGGACTCCAAACATGAATATCCCGTCTCCCTCTCGAAAAGTTGAACCCTCGACTATAGATGTTGCATAATAAATAAATAAAAAACCACAATATATGCATACTTCCGAACTCAGGTTAGAGAAAACTACACTAGATATCTCAGACATTAAAACTCAACTCCACACTTCAAACACAGACTTCTTAACTCAGGTTAAACAATTTTGCACCCCAACACAAACCTCCTAACTTCCTACCTCCACATAAATATGAATTACAGGCTTCAAAACTCAACTTAGCATTCTATATAGCCCCAAGTAGATCTTTAAACTTTCAGATGTCTATTACTTCTTGACCTCAAGTTTCTCGCTGCTTCAATACCACAACCTCAAATCTCATGTTTGACAATCATGCCTTAGCCTGACCAACGCAGCCATGAGACTAGGCCCACCAAAACCCACCATCCTCATAACAAATACGCCTCTTTAGAACTAAGGACACGCTACTACTGAACGTACCCGTAAGAAGCAAACTACCCTGAAACAAGGGACTATAACTAAAGATCCCAACTCATATTCAAACGCACGGCTAAAAGTCGAGTTCAGAGATGCAAGAGAACAGATAAGCAAAAGGAAGCTCACAGACATGTTCATCTTTTACCAAGCAAGAAGCTCTGGCCGCTCTACAGACAACGATAAATGGAGCAAGGGTCCTGCAAGCATTAACTTGTAAAATGTCATGCCATCCCTGTAAACAATCACTTCATATAAAGCCCTCCTGTATTTGATCTCATCATACCTAACATGAATAGCCTATTCCAAAATTCTGAACTTTATTACAGTGATATCACAATCGACTAAACAAAAAGAAACAAGAATACGCAAGTAAGCAGACAACTGAAATTGTTTTCAAGGTAGCTTCGCTAGCTGTTTTACTCCATCCATCACTTTCATTTACCTTCCACGAGGAGACGTAAATACTCAACAACAAAGCTCCTGTTCTTCAAAAGATAAGTGAGGTCATTGGCAGAAAATATAATTCCTGGAGTTTGATCATCGATTTTGGGTGGGAGAACAAAGTAAACCAGATGCATCTGCTCCAATAACAGCAAGATCACAAACAGTGCAAATTTTCCCTTCCTGACCTGGCACAAACCTGGAACTACAGTATGGGCAAGAAACATCCTTCTGACCTCGGTAAATTGGAACATAAGTTGCACCACAGGTCACGAAAGGGTTTCTAAAGTCATAATTCAGTTGGGAGGCATCTGTCATATTCCTCTCTGCAGCCTGCAGAACTTGCCTGGCTGTCTTAGCTTGATTCTCAATTGAGGGATTAGTCTCAAGAAGTCTGCGAGCAAAGTTTGCAGCACTGGCAAGGTTCTTAGCCTTGTAACAGACAGTCATAGCATTTAATAGAGCAAGCCTCAAATGTGGCAACTGCAGGTTGCAGTGCGTAAAATAGGCTGCAAGCTCCATCTGGCGTACTGGATTGTCCTTGAGTTCCCTCCTCTTCAGTTCCATTTGCAAACCCAAAACATACTCTTTAACGATAATAATTAACTCCTTCACCTCATCCACTTCCCTCCTAGACTCAACAACAATCAGAGGGATGGTATGAAGAATAGAAAGAAAAAGACGAAGAGCCTCGGCAAACTTCCCTGATGTTGTGGCCTTGTAACCAGCTTTAAGCTTCTCCTCCAACTGAGTGAAACTGTAAATAAGTGCAGGAGATCCTTTTGCATTCGGATTGCTAGATTCACTGAATCCTCGTTCAACTGCTAATAATATTATGGGAGCAGATGAAAAGGCACGAAGATAGGTTTGACTCCCGGCATGAAGATCAAGAAATATGGGTCTTAAGGGAGCAAAGTTTTTAATTCCTAGTTGTCTGCTAAGCAACCGCATTGCAGTATCAAAATTACCAGCCGCAGCATGCTCTGCAGCAAGGGACGACCTCTGTATCCAAACCTGGTTGGCAGGCAGGCCAGGAGTTGGGGCCACAAAAACTGAACTGCGAGAACTGACTGATACTTTTGGGGTGTCAGCCTCTGGTGGGAGTTCCAAATCTTCAAGGTCCCATCCCCCTTCTTCCTCATTTCCTTCTGCACCTTCCTCATCCTCCAAAATTGCTGTCACATCCCCATTCTGTAAGCCATCAACGTCAACCACATCCAGCTCCTCACCCCAATCACCATCTGCAACCTCGTCATCGTCTTCGTCAGCACGACCAGCACCCACATTATCCAGCCCACCTTCAAATATTCCTTTCATGACTCTCAGAAGTGGCCAATCACCACCGCACATGACTGGAGTAGGAGGCAAGAGGAGGGATGCGGTCTTGCCTTCTGGTAAAGATGGAATGTCATCTCCCAATTCAGCAGCTAGCCTTTCAGCTACATCATGTAAACCATGGGTTGATGCTGTGATGTACGCAAGAGGTAAGTGGCCAACACTCTCCAAGATCTTTACGCGCTCACGCACATCACCAAGATATAGAGCATTGTGAAATTGACCCATGACATCATTCTTAACTTCGGCGATCTTTAACATCTTGGACAGTTTTGCTGCGTTACCAGTTATGAGATAAAGAAATGATAACCTCTCAAAATTTTTTGTCTTCTGATAGGCGTATTCCACAATGCCTGCATTGCCTTGACGAAGAGCCTCCACACCCAGCCTATACCAATGATCTTTCTCATCAATTGCTGTAGCAGAAGCAACTGCAATCTGAATGTTTCCACTTTCAAGAGCCAAATTGAACCTGGTTCTCTCGTCCTTCACAAAGTGAAGTGCAACTTCCGGAAATCCCTTTTGTTGCAAATAGGCAATCATTGCTTGCCCACAGAGCTGTGAGTTCTTTATCATGCTCATGACATGGTCAAATCTCTTCTTCAGGAGAGAGAGTTTGAATATGTATTCTGTTGCATCAATAATCAACGATCGAACAGTTCCATCCCTATCCAAGCAAAAAAGTGTATTGCCAGAAACCTTTGTAATATATATTGGAACATCCAGGGTTCTGATTATACCACTATCTCCATTCGGGAGGCAATACTTAATGTGGTTTAGGGTTGTGTAGATAAAAACACCATTATCATCCCATGCTCCACTCTTTACACGAATTGTCTCATGAAGCGTGCACTGGTGAACAAGTTTCTTGTTAGCAATAATAATTGCATGTTTGCTAAGCAGTGCAACACTCTCCATGTCATTGGACCAAACAACGTACCTAACAAAAGGGGTTTGAAGATCACCAAGGATAATTCGCTGTTGAAGATCATATATAACAACTCTATCCTCTGCTCGGCACAATAAATTACCAGTTCCAGCATAAAATATTGCATCTGCAGTAATGGGAATAGGGACCTTCTTAACAACCTCATTCTTAAGATTTTTTAACAAGACTTGGTTGTGACTTTTATCGAGCACGGCAAACCTATTCCGAGCCACAAACACTGCCGATCCCCCAAGTCCTCTCTTAGCATCTTGGAAGCCATCGCTTCTACCAAAGCTATCCTTAGGAATGGTGTAAAATTCATAACACCCCCCATCCAGATCTGAGCAAATAAGAATTGTGTTTTCAGTAGGGCTAAATGAAAGGGTCCTTGGGCTCTGATTCAAGCTAGTGGAACCAGGCCTTCGAATCGGGATGACCTGTGAATCTTTTTGAGTGGAGAACTCATAGAAGCGCAAAAAGCGGTCCTTCACATAAAATAGAGAATCGCCACTTATAGCAAAGGCCGGTCTTTCTCTCTCTAGCTTAAAGACAATCATGCCACTGTCATGCCCAGCTGCCAACAAATTCATCTCAGGGTGAGCAGCAAGAATCCAAAATCTATCATGCTCTCTACGAAATGTCTGAAGTCCAGTTCGCTTTGTAGCATCCCAAATACGAATGCTTTTGTCCTCTGAGTTGGAAACGATTATATCTTGTTTGGCATGGAACATCACACATGAAACATTATTCATGTGCCCCCTTAGTGTGTCCACTTCCCACGCTTTTGTGTCTGCAATAAAAATGATTAAGTTAGCAATAAAGTAACTATCTATCCTGTTCTAAGCGAGATGTTGCATTGATAAGGCTTACTAGCAACTTTTAACCCATTTCCTTCCTTCTATTTTTGTTTTGTTCATGGTGGGTGAGATAAACCAAGAGGAACATATGACATAATGATTCCAAAGTACTCAACTCACTAAATTTCGAAACCTTGTCCAAGCCACTCCCTATGACTCAACTAAACAGACTCTCAAAAGTAATCAATACAAGCAAAAAATTAAATTCTATGGAAAAAACACATGTTCATAGTTAAGTACCGTTCATTCGCCACAATTTCACTTGTCGATCATCAGCCCCTGACACAATCAATGGCAAGGTTGGATGGAATGCCGCCCAATTAACCCCTCGATCATGACCTTCCAAGACATATTTAACAACAGCATCAACTCCGCCAAATAGATCAGCATTCATTTGACTCAACCGCAAGACATCATCTGCTGGAGATACAGTCTTCTTCCTCAAGGCACCAATGTCCCATACACGAACGGTCTGATCTAGGGAAGCTGACACAACAAGATCTTCCTTAGGGTGGAATGATGCACACATTACATAGTGATTGTGGCCCGTCAACACAGAGATACATGTACGTGATTGCCAGTTCCATATACGAATAGTCTGATCATCACTAGCACTCACAATCCATGGATACTCATGGTGAAATTGCACAGTACGTATATAATCAAGGTGTCCAAGAAGAGTAAATAGACACCTATGAGTCTTATAGTTCCACACTTTAATCTTATAATCATCCCCTAGAAAAAGGAAAACCATCAGTATTTTAACATAACTAATCTCATTGATAAAAATTGGTTGCAATTACATGATTTAAATCAATAACCCTCCACTTATATAATGTAATTGACAGAAACTATTAAGTTCCTTCTTTTGAAAAATAACGTAGGCAGCCATACTAAGATTTTTGTTTTTCAATTCATACCGAAAATAACAACCATCCATGCATGAAGCATCATTCCCATATGAAACTCTACATCAATGTCCATGCATGAAGCAGATGCAAATAGGAAAAGTATTCAATTTTCTCAAATTCAATTGTTTCAACAAAAAGGTAGAAAAAATACCTGCAAAGAACAGCAAAGAAAGGAACAAAATCTTTCAGAAACTAGTTGGAGGAATAAAATCTGAGGTCTGGTTTTTTCTTATTTATTTTTGATTCTTTTTTTTTTATATCCGTGAGTATCCGAGCCAACTTATGCGCACCTCGACTAATCTCATGGGACAACTCGTCTGACCCTACAACATTTCGGTGTTAAAGAAACTCGTAGGATATTAATTCCTAAGTGGGAGACCACCATGGATTGAATCTATGACCTCTTAGCCACTTATTGAAACTATGACTTCTTTTTTACCACTAGGCCAACCCATGATGGTTGAAGTCTAGTTTCAATTAACTTGGAATAGTTCGAAAAACTAATAACAAAAGTATCCAACATATATCGACATCAGAATTCTAATATGTGCATGTCCAGGGTGTTCTACATCATTCTTTTCATGAGAAGCAAAACTTTCATTGAGAAACATGATATGCTATACAAAGGCGAACTAAAAGACACCCAAAGAAGGAGCCAACCAAAACTAACTATACAAAAGAAAGGACTTCACTACAAAAGGATAGTTGATAAGGTGAACCTCTACATCAATTTGGGATAATTTCAGAAACCATAAGTAACAATATCAATAATTGGTCAAGTAATAGCACTAAGCAATTACCATCCTAAAGCCAAAAAAAAAAAAAAAAAAAAAAAAAGAGGAAAGACGAAACCTCCAGACACAAAAAGAGGCTGAGACTTGTGAAAGTGAACACCACGAACAGGCCCCTCATGCTCATCAAATCTATCAATAAGCGTGCCCATCCGGTAATCCCATAGCTGGATCACTCCGCTGTGAAGACTTGCAAGGATCCATGGCCTCTTACTGTGGAAACTCAACCCTTTGACTCTATTACTCTTGGTTTCAAACTTCGTCAGCATCTTCTTCTTCACCCAAAGGAATTCTGAAACAAAACACGTCGCATTAAAGCCCAAAACGGATGGCCCTTAACCTCCCAAACCCAAGTGCCAAACTCCACCCCCGGATCATACAATTCCACTTACCAAAACAAAAACCACCAAGCCACACGGTTCCCTATTACATTACACGATATTCAAAACGAATAACCCACAATTCAAATTCCAGACATTAAGTTCTTCATATAGAATTCACGCCCACTTCCGAGCAACCAAAGAGTACTCGTTTCTAAACCTAACCACGCAAATTGGCGCCAGATCTACACAAACTTGAAACAAAAACAACGTCATTCGCAGGAATTCATCGCAATTGTACCTCAGATCCGATCAGAAAGCAAGAAATGAACAAAATCCCAGAATTGCATCCACAATCAGCACTCCAGCATAAAATGAAAAGAAAGACGCAAATGAATTGGGAACTGGAGAGATTGAGAGAGCGTAAGATGACGATTAGTGAATGAGAAGAAAAAAGAAATTGACAAGAAAGGAGGGCTCGCAGTCTTCTCCTGGATCTGGCCCCGAGTGTCAGCCTCCTACTAATATTTTGAGTTAAGATTCAATAAGAAAGAAGAGAGAATTAAAACAATTCTGTAATAAGCTTTGTTTTTAAATGTGCAATTTTTCTTCCTTCCATAAATCTTAAAAAGACTAATTAGTATAAAAGAATTATTTTTAAGTATAGCAAAATATGAAATTATTTAGAGATGATATTAAATATTGTAAAATGTGTCAAACTATTTATAAATATTGAAAAATTTTATTGTCTATCCGCGATAGACCACGATACACTTCTATCGATAGAGCGCGATAAAAGTTGATCGCAGTTTATCACTAATAGACATAAGAGGCTTTTGACCCTAGACATAAGCCTCCTAAAAAAAAACTTCATAAAAGGTCGAATAGGTGTAATTAAGTGGGCTAAATGCCCCAAAAGGCTTGCCTTGGCCTCGGAGACCTAGGTCAAGGACAACCAACCCTAATCGGTCTCCCCTGTTCAAATTGGATCCAACCTTCCTAAGTCTTGTTCATATTAGTATATTTGCAACCATAACTTTAGTTTTTTTTAATATTGCATCAATAGCAAAAAATTTTAATTTTAATTTTTTGTTTTTTTAGTCTATTTTGATTTTGCCATTTTCCTTTTTTCTTTTTCTCATGGGAAATTTTTACTTCTCCTACATGATATTTCTTTTGTTCTTTTCTTTTCTTTTTTGATTGTGCTTGTGATTTCTCTGGCGTGATTTTTGGTATCTCCTTTAAATCCTTGCATGAATCGTGTGTTGTTCTTCCCTCATGACTTTGTTATCTTCGTTGATCTTAGATTTTAGGAATAAAAGTGCCAACCAATACCTAATTAGTGTCATATTTGCATAGTTTTTGCATTTAAGTTGTGGTTAATTCATGTGAAAATTTGGTATAAAATGTATCTGTAATTTTGCAATGTTTAAGAATTTAATTACAATAATTTCAGAATTTTCAAAAATTTAGAGATGTGATTAATAAAATTGATTATTATATATAAAAATGGACAAAATGGGAAGAATTTTTATGTTCCTTTTTGCGCTTTCATTTTTTCTTTGTAGGACCATTTTGTCCCTATACTCCTTCATTTCAAACCATTTTTAATTTGGCAACACACCTTATTAAAAATAGATGTATATTACGAATCATCATAATAAAAGGAGTCTATTGAGAGAGAAATGATATTCTCTTCAAATATCTCCCACTCTAGACATGAAGAAACTCAAGTACCGTCCTTCTTTGTATGTGGTGTTGGTGGTGATAGGGGTATTATGTCATTGGATAGTAAACTCTATCACATGACATTTTCATCATTAATGAATTATTGTATTATTGAATTATTGTTTTGTTTTTTCTTTTTTTTTTTTTTTTTTTTTTGG
>QLSR01000325.1:21255-45597 GCA_031780015.1 Citrullus colocynthis
TTTTTTTTTTTTATGTTGAATTGATTTTTTTTTTTTTATTTTTTGAAAGAGTGATGAATTGATGTTTGTTTTTAGATTTTGACGTTTTTTTTAACTCTACCTTCAAGGGATTTGATCTAAGGATTTTTCTTTATTTATTTAAGAAGTCATCTAGCTACAAACCAACGACAACAATTTTTTTCTAGATATTTTGATATACTTTTAATTAATTTCGAGAGATTTATTTATTTTATATGCTTTTAAAAATAAAAATCAAATTTTTCCAAGCACTAAAATTGACGTATATAATTATTAGATTTGTTGAAGAAAAAACTATTCGATGTTTTTACTTTAATATATTATAGATGAAGTATTTCATCCACATTTTAAATCTACCACGATATCAAATGATTGGTAAACAAATCTTTTATGATCATAAGATTTGGTTTGTTTTCAAAAAAAAAAAAAAAAAAGAGTATGATTTTAACATATAAAACTTGCAAAATCTATTTTTAGGAAAACAACAAAATCTTAACAAAAAAAAATTTGATTTGCTCCTTTTATATACTTAAATATAATTTTTGGAAAATTCTCTCATTTTTAATTATAGATGTTAATAATTTGTGTTGTTTGCTTCGGGGGAGATTTGTTTAAGCTTTCAGGTGCATGTTTAACTATATTATGTTAACAAACTTGATATGAATTTTCATTATAGCAGTAAAAAAGTTTACATACCAACCCCTATACGGACTTAAATAATTTTAAAAGTATAGTATTTTAAAATTAAATAATCATAAAAATATGATCTTTTAAGTCAATTTTGTGGTCAATAATTTAAAAAAGAAATAAATTAGCATTACTCAAATTTAAAATTTAATAATATTTTAGCTTTCACACTACAAAATTCACAAACACGTGCATCGTGATTAATCACTAGTATGTATATGTGTATATGTAGGTATGCATGTGTGTGTATATATATATAAAATGAAAAAAAAATTCTCATATGAATGAAATTTTTTATTTTTTATTTTTTATTTCAACATTTCTTATGGACAATGCATTAGCCTATACATTCTTAAAAAGTTTTATATTCAAGTGAGAATAGTTGAGGGTTGCCCCAAGCAAGCTCCCAAACTCAAGAAAAATTGGGAGGCGGTATGGGAAAACGCACATCATCTCTCTATTCTTTGGGTGTTTATTTGAACAAGATAAAGGATTATGCTAATTGAAAAATAATCGATCCACCTTAACTCTTTGCAACCTCAAGGACCACAACCACCAAATCACTAGAGTTATACATAACCACACATGAGTATCAAAAAAAGTTTATAAATAGTCACATTTGACCACCTTCAACGGGAAGAAGTAAACTCCAAAAGAAATCTCTTGGCTAAAATATACATTCATGTATTAACTTAGGTATCATAGTGTGGTTGGCTACACCTCACTGGTATGAGTATCCTCACACAATTCGAGCACGAGTATGAGTACTCTCACACAAATCAAGCACTGGTATGAGTACTCTCACACAACGGACGAAACTAGATCAGAGCAGATGACGATAAACGCAAGCAAGTTTCCTACTCCAACCAAAATAATGTAATACAAATTTTAAGATAATTTCTTAAAGAGGAGTCTGACTTCATTAGTTTTTTAAAGTAGTCTAAATGGATCCCAATCTTTCAAGTTATAGATAACTAAAGCTCCATTTTGTAACCATTTCATTTTTAGTTTTTGTTTTTAAAAATTAAGTTTCTAAACACTACTTCCACCTCGAAATTTCTTCATTTGTTGTCTACTTTTTACAACCGGTTTAAAAAACCAAGTAAAGTTTTGAAAACTAAAAAAATAACTTTTAAAAACTTGTTTTTATTTTTGAAATTTGACTAAGAATCTCTTAAGAAAAATGCAAATTATTGGAAGAAGTGTGAAACAAATAGTCTCAAACTTCAAAAACTAAAACAAAAATCGAAATGGTTACCAAATAGACCTGAATAAATGAAAAAATTGCTTTTAATTATCTAACTATCATTTTTAGGAAATTACTTCCTCAACACAATTAAAATGTTGATATTGATTTAACTTTTACATATATATCAATAAATATTTTTTAAATAAAACAATTTATAAAATTTATTTAAATTAATAATGAATTATTTTTAAATAAAATTATATAATAAAGTGTAATTATTTTAAATAGCAAAACTGTTGAAGATATTTACAAATATAGTAAAATACACGACATTAGTTGTCCCATAAAATTTGAATTTGCCAAAACACTCACAAATATTTAAAAAAGAAATCAAAATATTTACAAATATAGAAAAATTTTATCGACAATAGATAACGATAGGTCGCCATAGACTATTATATGTGTTATTATAAATATAAATAGTAGTCTATCACAATCTATCGCAAATAGATTATGTATTTTACTTTTAGTTATAAATATTTTTAATAATTTTAATTATTTTCTATGTATTTTACTTTTAGTTATAAATATTTTCAATAATTTTATTTTTTAAAATAATTAAATAATTAAGAAAAAAAAAACATATCAGATACATCAATTAATTCATAAAATGGATGCTATAATATTACTTGGATATTTTAATCCTTGTTGTATTCTTTCATTTTCCTTAAAATATTAGGGGCTGACACTCGAGGGCCAGATCCAGGGGAAGACTGCGAGCCCTCCTTCGTTGTTATTATTTAATTTTTCCCTATTATTTTATTTTCTCATTCACAAATCATCATCTTACCGCTCTCTCAATCTCTCCATTTCCCAATTCATTTGCGCCTTTCTTTTCATTTTACGCTTTATTTTCTTATGCTGGAGTGCTGATTCTGTATGCAATTCTGGGTTTTTGTTCATTTCTTGCATTCTGATCGGATCTGAGGTACAACTATGATGAATTCTTGCGAATGACGTTGTTTTTTGTTCCGAGTTTGTGTAGATCTGGCACCCATTTGTTTTCTTTAGTGGTAATTTTGTTTGGTAAGTGGAATTGTAGGATCCGGGGGTGGAGTTTGGCACTTGGGTTTGGGGTTAAGGGCAATCCGTTTTGGGCTTTAATGCGACGTGTTTTGTTTCAGAATTCCTTTGGGTGAAGAAGAAGATGCTGACGAAGTTTGAAACCAAGAGTAATAGAGTCAAAGGGTTGAGTTTCCACAGTAAGAGGCCATGGATCCTTGCAAGCCTTCACAGCGGAGTGATCCAGCTGTGGGATTACCGGATGGGGACGCTTATTGATAGATTTGATGAACATGAGGGGCCTGTTCGTGGTGTTCACTTTCACAAGTCTCAGCCTCTTTTTGTGTCTGGAGGTCACGTCTTTCCTCTTCTTTGCTTTAGGATAGTAATTTCTGAGTGCTATTACCTGGCCAATTATTGATATTGTTACTTATGGTTTCTGAATTTATCCAAAATTGATGTAGAGGTTCATCTTATCAGTTATCCTTTTGAATTGAAGTCCTTTCTTTCGTATAGTTAGTTTTTTGGCTGCCTTTTAGTATGCCTTTGTAAATCATGCCATTGCAAGCACTTCTACAGATGAGGTTTGTTGTGTTAAAATACTGATGGGTTTTCTTCTTCCAGGGGATGATTATAAGATTAAAGTGTGGAATTATAAGACTCATAGATGTCTATTTACTCTTCTTGGACATCTGGATTATATACGTACTGTGCAATTTCACCATGAGTATCCATGGATTGTGAGTGCTAGTGATGATCAGACTATTCGTATATGGAACTGGCAATCACGTACATGTATCTCTGTGTTGACGGGCCACAATCACTATGTAATGTGTGCTTCATTCCATCCTAAGGAAGATCTTGTTGTGTCAGCTTCCCTAGATCAGACTGTTCGTGTTTGGGACATTGGTGCCTTGAGGAAGAAGACCGTATCTCCAGCAGATGATGTCTTGCGGTTGAGTCAAATGAATGCTGATCTATTTGGTGGAGTTGATGCTGTTGTTAAATATGTCTTGGAAGGTCATGATCGAGGGGTTAATTGGGCGGCATTCCATCCTACCCTGCCGTTGATCGTGTCTGGGGCTGATGATCGACAGGTGAAATTGTGGCGAATGAACGGTACTTGACTGAGAACATGTGCTTTCTCCATAGAGTTTAATTTTTAGCTTTATCTGATTACATCTGAGATGCTGTTTAGTTATCTTGCCTGATGTTGCTTTATTATTAATAATTCTAGTTTGTAAAATATTGGAGAGTAGTCCCATCATCTCTCTATTCTCCAAGTGTTTATGTTGAACAGGATAAAGGATTCAATCTGCTTGAAATTTATTTGTTATGTTATTAGGGAGTGGCTTGGACAAGGTTTGGAAATTTATTGAGCTGAGTACTTTATCGAATAGACAAATATTTTAAACATTTTACACATTTTAGTATAGAATTTGCAGGAATCATTATGTCATATATTCCTCTTGGTTTATCTCACCCACCATGAACAAAACAAAAATAGAAGGAAGGAAATGGGTTAAAAGTTGCTAGTAAGCCTTATCAATGCAACATCTCGCTTAGAACAGGATAAATAGTTACTTTTATTGCTAACTTAATCATCTTTATTGCAGACACAAAAGCGTGGGAAGTGGACACACTAAGGGGGCACATGAATAATGTTTCATGTGTGATGTTCCATGCCAAACAAGATATAATCGTTTCCAACTCAGAGGACAAAAGCATTCGTATTTGGGATGCCACAAAGCGAACTGGACTCCAGACATTTCGTAGAGAGCATGATAGATTTTGGATTCTTGCTGCTCACCCTGAGATGAATTTGTTGGCGGCTGGGCATGACAGTGGCATGATTGTCTTTAAGCTGGAGAGAGAAAGACCGGCCTTTGCTATAAGTGGCGATTCTCTATTTTATGTGAAGGACCGCTTTTTGCGCTTCTATGAGTTCTCCACTCAAAAAGATTCACAGGTCATCCCGATTCGAAGGCCTGGTTCCACAAGCTTGAATCAGAGCCCAAGGACCCTTTCATTTAGCCCTACTGAAAACACAATTCTTATTTGCTCAGATCTTGATGGGGGGTGTTATGAATTTTACACCATTCCTAAGGATAGCTTTGGTAGAAGCGATGGCTTCCAAGATGCAAAGAGAGGACTTGGAGGATCAGCAGTGTTTGTGGCTCGGAATAGGTTTTCCGTGCTTGATAAAAGTCACAACCAAGTCTTGTTAAAAAATCTCAAGAATGAGGTTGTTAAGAAGGTCCCTCTTCCCATTACTGCAGATGCAATATTTTATGCTGGAACTGGTAATTTATTGTGCCGAGCAGAGGATAGAGTTGTTATATATGATCTTCAACAAAGAATTATTCTTGGTGATCTTCAAACCCCTTTTGTTAAGTACGTTGTTTGGTCCAATGATATGGAGAGTGTTGCATTGCTTAGCAAACATGCAATTATTATTGCTAACAAGAAGCTTGTTCACCAGTGCACTCTCCATGAAACAATTCGTGTAAAGAGTGGAGCATGGGATGATAATGGGGTTTTTATTTACACAACCCTAAACCACATTAAGTATTGCCTTCCGAATGGAGATAGTGGTATAATCAGAACCCTGGATGTTCCAATATATATTGCAAAGGTTTCTGGCAATACTCTTTTTTGCTTGGACAGAGATGGAACAGTTCGATCATTGATTATTGATGCAACAGAATACATATTCAAACTCTCTCTCTTGAAGAAGAGATTTGACCATGTCATGAGCATGATAAGGAACTCGCAGCTCTGTGGGCAAGCAATGATTGCATATTTGCAACAAAAGGGATTTCCGGAAGTTGCACTTCACTTTGTGAAGGACGAGAGAACCAGGTTCAATTTGGCTCTTGAGAGTGGAAACATTCAGATTGCAGTTGCTTCTGCTACAGCAATTGATGAGAAAGATCATTGGTATAGGCTGGGTGTGGAGGCTCTTCGTCAAGGCAATGCAGGCATCGTCGAATATGCCTATCAGAAGACAAAAAATTTTGAGAGGTTATCATTCCTATATCTCATAACTGGTAACACAGCAAAACTGTCCAAGATGTTAAAGATCGCTGAAGTTAAGAATGATGTTATGGGTCAATTTCACAATGCTCTATATCTTGGTGATGTGCGTGAGCGCGTAAAGATCTTGGAGAATGTTGGCCACTTACCTCTTGCGTACATCACAGCATCAACCCATGGTTTACATGATGTAGCTGAAAGGCTAGCTGCTGAATTGGGAGATGACATTCCATCTTTACCAGAAGGCAAGACCGCATCCCTCCTCTTGCCTCCTACTCCAGTCATGTGCGGTGGTGATTGGCCACTTCTGAGAGTCATGAAAGGAATATTTGAAGGTGGGCTGGATAATGTGGGTGCTGGTCGTGCTGACGAAGACGATGACGAGGTTGCAGATGGTGATTGGGGTGAGGAGCTGGATGTGGTTGATGTTGATGGCTTACAGAATGGGGATGTGACAGCAGTTTTGGAGGATGAGGAAGGTGCAGAAGGAAATGAGGAAGAAGGGGGATGGGACCTTGAAGATTTGGAACTCCCACCAGAGGCTGACACCCCAAAAGTATCAGTCAGTTCTCGCAGTTCAGTTTTTGTGGCCCCAACTCCTGGCCTGCCTGCCAACCAGGTTTGGATACAGAGGTCGTCCCTTGCTGCAGAACATGCTGCGGCTGGTAATTTTGATACTGCAATGCGGTTGCTTAACAGACAACTAGGAATTAAAAACTTTACTCCTTTGAGACCCATATTTCTTGATATTCATGCTGGGAGTCAAACCTATCTTCGTGCCTTTTCATCTGCTCCCGTAATATCATTAGCAGTTGAACGAGGATTCAGTGAATCTAGCAATTCGAATGCAAAAGGATCTCCTGCACTTATTTATAGTTTCACTCAGTTGGAGGAGAAGCTTAAAGCTGGCTACAAGGCCACAACATCAGGGAAGTTTTCTGAGGCTCTTCGTCTTTTTCTTTCTATTCTTCATACCATCCCTCTGATTGTTGTTGAGTCTAGGAGAGAAGTGGATGAGGTGAAGGAGTTAATTGTTATTGTTAAAGAGTATGTTTTGGGTTTGCAAATGGAACTGAAAAGGAGGGAACTCAAGGACAATCCAGTACGTCAGATGGAGCTTGCAGCTTACTTTACGCACTGCAACCTGCAGTTGCCACATTTGAGGCTTGCTCTATTAAATGCTATGACTGTTTGTTACAAGGCTAAGAACCTTGCCAGTGCTGCAAACTTCGCTCGCCGACTTCTTGAGACTAATCCCTCAATTGAAAATCAAGCTAAGACAGCCAGGCAAGTGCTGCAGGCTGCAGAGAGGAATATGACAGATGCCTCTCAACTGAATTACGACTTTAGAAACCCTTTTGTGACCTGTGGTGCAACTTATGTGCCAATTTATCGAGGTCAGAAGGATGTTTCTTGCCCATACTGTAGTTCCAGGTTTGTGCCAGGTCAAGAAGGGCAACTTTGCTCTGTTTGTGATCTTGCTGTTATCGGAGCAGATGCGTCTGGTTTACTTTGTTCTCCCACCCAAAATCGATGATCAAACTCTGGGAATTATATCTCCTCCCAATGGCCTCACTTATCTTCTGAAGAACAGGAGATTTGTTGTTGAGTATTCACGTCTTCGCGTCTCCTTGTGGAAGGTAAAAGAAAGTGGAGCAAAACAGCTAACAAAGCTACCTTTAAAAAAATATCGGTTGTCTGCTACTTAAATTTCTTCTAGTTTCTTTTTGTTTAGTCGATTGTGATATATATCTGTAATAATGTTTTCAGAATTTTGGAATAGGCTATTCATGTTAGGTATGATGAGATCAAATACAGAAGGGCTTTATATGAATAGATTGTTTACAGGGATGACATGACACCTTATTAATGCCTGCAGGACCCTTCAATTTTCGTTCTGTAATACGGCCAGAGCTTCTTGCTTGGTACAAGATGAAAATTTTTGTGAGCTTCCATTTGCTTATTTGTTGTCTTGCATCCTTCTCTTTCTTAAGCTTCCATGACTTTTAGCCATGCATTTGAACATGAGTTGGGTGCTTTGATTACAGTCCTTTAGTTGTAGAGAAGTATGCTTTTTACGACTTTCATTAGGTTTTATGCTTTTTACGACTTTCAATAGGTTGTACAATTATGTCCTTTGTATTGTTCACGTGGAGGCATGTTTATCAAAGATTTGAGGTCTGTTATTGAGGAAGCGAAGAAATTCGGAGATTTATTCAGTAACCAAATGGACACAAACTTGGAAGTTCATATACTTAGTATTTTAACCTTAAAAAATACTCCAAATACTTGCTACATAGGATAGTTGTGTTTTAAAGAATATGTAATAAAGTATGGTTGTAAAGGTTTAAACATTTGATAGGAAAGATGTGATATTCTAAGAATCATACGTTGGAATAAATGGTATGTGACCATTTGTGTAGAGTGGCATTGTTTCATGAATGTATGTCTTTTCATAAATAACCAAATTGAAGAAGAGATACGACTTTTGAATGATCACGAATTAGTTTATAAATATGCTTCTTCAAATTGCATTTTAGAATTTTTCATAAGTATTTTCCTCCCATGAAAATTTTCTCCCTTATATGTTTTTGAAGTTCAATTTATTTTTACGAAGTATAATTTGTTAGATCTTGTGAATGAGTTGTTGCTTCCATAAAAAAGGTAATATGTTTTATATGGGAGATAATTACTCATAAAACTCAGGTACTAAAGTAAAACTGTATTAAGGAGACAACGTGAATTCGTTGGTACAAAGTATGTATTTTCTAAATTTTTGGTAATATTATTCAAATATCATCTTATTTTGAACAATTTTTAACATGTAAAAGATTAAATACGATATATTATTTGAAGAAGAACAAAACATTATTCATCAACCAACAGTCTATTATTGTTTGGTTTCTTTAAAAAAGAAAAATGGATAAATTTATATTTAGGAGATAATAATTAAGTATATACAACATTTTTAAAGAATTGCAAATATAACAAAATCTATCCACGACAGATTACCGTTAATACCAATGATAACTTAATCTAAATTTTATGTGCAATTTT
Source organism: Citrullus colocynthis (assembly GCA_031780015.1). Taxonomy (NCBI): domain Eukaryota; kingdom Viridiplantae; phylum Streptophyta; class Magnoliopsida; order Cucurbitales; family Cucurbitaceae; genus Citrullus; species Citrullus colocynthis. The sequence continues at coordinate 30,305 of QLSR01000325.1, forward strand.
TTTAAAATTGTTGTTATATATTTAATTATTATGCCTAAAAGTACCACTCCATCTTTATATTTATTTAATAAGTTAGGACAATTTAGTTATCGTCTAAAAGTTCATAGACTATGCATGATTAAATGATATTCTAGGAATCTTAGTTTGAACCAATTTAACTATGATCTTTTGCTAATTGATCACGAAAACCTACAAGAATGTCCATTGAAATAAGCTGAATATATATATATATATATACACGTTTTTTTTTTTTCTAACAATATGATCATAACATTCCCAGTAAGCAACCTTTGGCATTGGCGAGCTTTGTTTCCCCACAAGCAAGACCTTGCAGTGGTGAGCTTTGCCTTGGGGATAACCTTTTGATACTTTCCACATTAAATAGACAGCCAATTTCCTTCACAATGTAACCCCAATAGTTGAACTCGAAAGAATCTCAATTTAAATAACGATTCCCAATATATCATTGAGAGAGTTCACAACAACGGACATTTACGAGCAAAACAAATAGAAACAATACAAGGCTTCCAAATGGATTTACTATAATAAATTTAAGGTCCATTTAGATTTAACTTAAAAAAACAAATATTTTTTAAAAATTCATTTTTATTTAGAGAAGGCACTTATAATTTTAATTTTTTTTTTAATTATAATTAAAAAAATATTTCAAACACCCCTAAACAATAAACAAAACTAATTGTTATTATCAATGTTAAAAGATTGAGATAACACGTCAGAAAGGCATCTTTTCGCCATCGATGTTGACATTTACATTGGGAGAATTTTTCATTGGCATCATATACATCAAATTGAGTAGGTGAGCCAACCCAAAGTCCATAAACAGATTCTTGTGTTTTGCTTACAAGCAAACCTTCCCCACAATAGTTTGAACTAAATATAAATATATGCATAATATATAAAATAGAAGTTCAAATTCTACTTTTTAAGAGAGACATCCTATGCTTGAAATGGAACTTAACAACTTCCTACCATAGAGTGATAATATTGCAGCAATATATACAGGAATTATAGAAGTGAGAATGATCTCCAGCTGTTTTAGATCGTAAATTAATTCGCAGCGGTATGAACTGCAGCGACTGTCGACACCATGGAGTCGACTCCACAGATATTCCGGCCCCTGCAGATTTTGTAGTATCCATTCTCCCCCCAGTTGGCTCCCCAGGAGTTCTTAATGATCCAGTATGGTTTCTCTTTCAATCGGATGGGAGCATAGGCACCAGATCCATAACCAACCAATAGAACTCCATGATCCAAATGCTTTGAGCAAATGTAAGGGCAAGAAACCCCTCCTATATACGTTTGCATGAATACAGCATTGATAGCAACTACATTTAAGAGAAAATTAAGCAGTCAGCACCTACACTAGACTAAACAAAAGAATGGGATTTAAAAAGGCATGGTTGAATGTAAGTTACTTGCAAGAGGGCCATTCTTCACGAGATTGGCAGCAATTTGTTCTTCATCAAGAGAGACAACACTAAAGTTGGCTACTGATGCAGCAATTTTGCTCTTGTCAAATTTGCAGGTTCCACGATCTGTACCAGTGTATGGGTAGTCGTTCTCTTTCATAAGTCCACCGGCTTTCAATGTGTACTCGAATGCACTATTCATTAGCCCTCCATTGCAGCCAGAATCACAGGAATCTTTTTCTTCTGGATCACACTGGAAAAAAGTATAGATGTGCTTTAATTTGTATGAAAGATAAAGAGAAACACCCTCCTTAATGTTCGGACGGACATGAATGTAATATATGCAAGAATCACTTAACACATAATTAATCAACAGAAACTTATTTAGCTCCACAAATGATCATAAACAATATGCATCAAATATATAATTTAATTTCCTAATTCCCACAAGTTTAAACGAATCAAATCATTCATAGGGTACTGAAAAGTTTTTTTATCAAGTAGTTCAAGCAACCTGCAAGCTAAAACTTGCACTTGAATCCTTCTCGAGTCTGCCAAAGTTGCTAGTATAGATAATCTATTTGCAGCGAATACTAAACAGACCCAAAAATTTATCAATTGTCTCATAGTATGCAACAGCAACAACACAGCTCCATAGAGGGTACCATCAACATAAAAGAGAGTTGTAGATAGGTATCTTTCTTTCTAAAACACTAGAATCATGTGGAAAGAACATATGCCTCCCAGAACAAAACTATAAATGATCATTATCTACTCGTAAATGCTGCAAACTTCACCAAAGAACAGCAAATCAAAGACAAATTAAAATTAAAAGTAAAACCTCGTGATCACAATCTACAAGCTGTTGTTCGCTAAGGCTAACAAGTTTTCCGGTAGCAAGGAAGTTAGCGCCTTCAAGAGCACCGGTTGTACTGAAACTCCAGCAGGATCCACACGAACCCTTGTAAGAAAACAAAAACAGAAACAAACACAACAGATCAAAACCTCGGTTCAGTAAATAAAAGTCATATTTCTTCCTAAAAGAATTAGTAGGAAGGTATCACTAACATAAGGAATAACAGATAATGAGTATCGCGTTCAAAGTAGAAAACGTAAACGAAATATCCGATGATAGGAAAGGAATAGAGTTAAATTCCTTCAAAATTAAACGAAGGCAACTCCCATCCCGAAATTAAAAAGAAAAAAAGATTAAAGAAAATTCAGGGAGACAAAAAGCAAAAACACAAACCTGATTCTTGACTTCCGTTACGGCGCCATGATCTCTCCAATCGAAATCAGTTGGAAGACCATCGGTAGGAAGAATGGGGGCCTTGTTAGCATCCGCAGGGAGTCCAAGACGACGACCTCTAAGCCCTAGAAACGATCTTCGGAACTCCGATGGAGTCAAATCAGAGAACTGAGTGACGCCATGAGTAGCAGAGGGATCAAGGGCCTGGTGGCGTTGAGCGCGCCTCAGGTTGGCTTTGAATACCCTGAACCGGTGATCATGCTCCTCCTTGGAAGCGTACGACTTCCCAAACTTTCGCTTAAAGAGCGAAAAGTGGTGCTCGGCTCCGAGTAGCAGATCGTCGCCGTTACTTCCTCCGTTGACTCCTCCGTCGTCAACAACCTGACGGATAACAAAATCTCCGTCCGATTCTCCGGAGAAGACCTCGGCGCCAATCGCCGATACGGCGAGGAGAGAGAGAGCGACGATGAGAGAGAAACACTTTACCATTTTCACCGCTAAGAATCGAAGGTGAGAAAATGAAGACGAAGAGAACTATGAATATGACTATCAGAGAGTGCCATTTTATGCTGATGCTTCGTGAGGAGAGTTATACTATTGTGTAACCGTTTCCATTGTAATCCAATTTTAGGTTTCGATTTTAACCGTTCTTTTATAATATTGGCGGGTCCCACTCAGAAATAAACGGTGTAGATTTGGAAATTTGTTTCTGATGTTGTACGAGATAACACCCACGCCTTATCTGTGTTTTGCTTGAAGAAAGGGAAACGATAAGACCAATAACATGAGAGCACGTCTAGAGTTCTGATTGGCTTTTCCAAAAGCTAGTATTGACGCTTTTCATTGGGTAGTTAGATAATTTGATTTTGGTTGTTATGGTCCGGCTCTTCATAGGCTTCGTCTCTCTTGGGTCCTTTTTGGGCCTCTCGTGGAGCAAGGCCCAATGTCCACAAACCCCTTGTTGGGCCTTCTCTTCGGCCCGTGATACGTCAATTTTGGGATGTTTGAGAGAGCGTGGAAAAAAAAATATATTTTGTCACAAGAACAAGTGCATTTAATCGTTATGTTTCAAATTGGACACTTTAGTTTTAAGTTTTATATAATAGATTTAAAAGACCGTTAAAGTTTATAAGAAAAGAAAGGGATAATGACATGACAATTTGACTTGGAAAAACTATATTTTGTTTGATCTTTTCCTTTTTCTTTTTGCTCCTTCCCTCTCTCTCTTCTCTCACTCAATCTCTACAATTCATTCATTTGCCACCGAAATTTGTTGTCTACCTTGTTTTTGCCGTCTCATACACCTCAGTCGCTTCTTTTCCCGACCACTAGAGTCTTTTTTGCCTTTATTTTCACATTGCTATTAAAATCACGTTTACTTTATGCAATCAAATACTGGTACATGGTAATATAAAAAGTGCGACTCATTTAAAGAAAATCAATTAATAATATTTTTTGAACTAGGAATAAAAAAAGAAAATCAATTACGATGGCAACAATTTGATCAAAATACTATTTTAAAACTTTAAGTTAAATATTAATATTTTTGAATGTGTTTATCACTAATAGTTCTAAATGGTCCTTTTATCATGAGTAAACTAAACTAGTAGTTAAGTTCGCAATTTTTTTACTAGTTGACTAAATAATTAATTTAAAATTCAAGTATCATTTTGATCTTTATATTTAAAGTTTGTTTAATTTTAGTTTTTACCTTTGGATTGTCCAATTTTAATTCAGATACTTTTAATAAATTTTAAATTTAGTTTTTTATACTAATTTATTGTGATTTTTTTAAAAAAAAAATTCATCATCTATTAGCATTTTTATTTTTAAACTACGGAAATATATCCCTATACACTGAATTTAAGTAATGAGACTAAAATTGGAGAACGGCGTAAGGAAAAAAGAAAACCTTGATTTAAAATTACCTTTATTAATATTATTATTATCATTTCATCATTTTCCATTTTTCTCTCATTCTGACAAGAAATTCTGGGTGATCTTCGGCTGAGAGAGAGGTTCCGATGGTCCAATTCGGATACTCGAACTGATTGACGTTTGGGTCCGAATCTAAGGATTGTGCTTCGATTTTGGTTCAAATGGTCTCTGGAGTCACTACTGAGATTCGTTGTCAAGGTGATCGGTTTTTGCCATTTCATAATTTCTGGTTTGGAATTTGGAGTGTGCAAATGTATATGAATTACAATGTTCTAGTTTACTTTTTAATTAATGGTTTCAACCTTCATTCAAGATTGTAGATGAACATTTCTTTAATCTTTTATTCATGTTAATTATCCGTCAACAGGGGAATCGACTAATCAATAGTTGATTGATTTTCGATGAACTTTGTGACAATGGCAGAGCAAAGGACTGAGGATGGTAGCTCAACGAAGGAAGGAGAAGAGGTGGAGAAGGAGAAACAGAAGAAAAATGTGGATCCGGAACTTCTCAGCTGCTTGCTTCAACCTATGAGTATTGGCGTTGATCCGGATTATATTGGCATTCGTCGTCTCTTGCTTTATCGGAAGGCTGAAGCCGCGGTTTTGCGTCGTAAAGTATGCTTTCCTCTGCAGCTTTATTTTTTAAATTTGGATTTTTGTTTCTGCATTTATTTCTATTTGATTGGGTTTTGAGTTAGATTGTGAAATTTTTTCCTGTTTCATTCGGGAATTTGGATGTTAGGGAGCAAAATTTAGGTAAATTTGGGAGGACAATGCAGTCTGAGTGACATTTGGGGTTTCGTGATTCTTTATTTTTTTTCTTGTAGGACCCAGGTTCCAATGATTTTACTTAAGTCCATCAAGAGGAAGACAAATTATAAGGGTTCAATTTCATAACATTATTAATTAGTATAGGCTTTCTGTTTGGAAATAAATTTTGTTAAATTGTTGCCTCCTTTCTTTTCAGATGCACATAGCTATTCACTTCATTAGTTTCTGAAGGTTCAATTCGTTTATGCATCTTTTGCTGGGAATAACGTTAGGCTTTTTCTATTGGTGTTATCCATAGGACTGGAGGTGCAATGGAAAAGGTTATGTGGCATTCCGCAATTTCATACGCCGGCCAAGGAATTGGGAAAGCTCGCGTTTACCAAGTCTTCAAAGCACCCCTGGAAACAGGTTGCCAAGGCCTAATTGATAACAATTTTGTTAATAGTTTTCTGTTTTTGAAATGCATGCTTGGTTCCTTCCAATTTCATTACTATAGTTTTCTCTTTTCTTAAAGAAACATTTGAATTCTTAGTCATATTTCAAAATAAAAACAGATTTATAAAAACTACTTTTTGTAGTTTTCAAATATTTGCTTGTTTTTTTCAAAACATGGGTAAAAAATGGATAACAAAATAATGGAACCCATAGGTAAAAGTTGTGTTTATAAGCTTAATTTTCATAAATTAAAACAAAAACCCAAATGATCATTAACCTTTATTTAATGACTTGAAATATCTATTTCATAACTTGACTCGTGGTTCTAATTTAAATTTGTTCTTTTATCTCCCTTGCAAGAAATTAATATGAGCTGTAATGATTAAACCTCCTATTTAATGTTACTCTTAAAGTTAAATTCCGCACAACTCTGACATCAAGAAAATTTGTTGGTTCTTGCATCAGTGGAAGATGGGTTCCTCCTCCAAGTCCTCTCTCTCTCTTGCATGAGGTGGAGAGCTGGAGTTCTAGCAAGGTATACCTAAATTCTGTGATATGTATATATTTAGACGCATACACTTTTGTTTAGTGGTGCATTTTGTGTTAAAGAATGCTGAAAGACTTTGGATCATATTTTATGGAAATGTCATTTACTGGAAAAATTTTGGGTACATTTTGTAAAATTTTCCAGGTTAGTGTGGTTCCTAGTAGGAAGTGATTCTCCACTCTTTTTTCACATTTGAGGACAGTTTTTTTAATTAATATCTATGAGTATTCCGATCAACTTACGCACATCTCAATAATCTTTTGAGATAATTGTCTAATGCAACAATATTTGGTTATTAGAAGATCCATAAGATTTCAACATCTTATGTAGGTAGATGACCTCTTTTCTATCATTTCTAATCCGGTGATCAGGCATGAGAGAGGGGCCTCTTAATTTTGGGTCCCCAATCCGTCCAAGGATTTCTCCCCTTCTCCAGCCCATGGTGCTTCTTAATTCTCCTCTCTTTGGAATGTTTTCTTCTCTCTTTGGAATGTTAAAATTTCTAAGAATGTGAGACCTTTTGCCTATCAAGTTTTGCATGAAAGAGTGAACACTCAAGAGTCAAGACCATCCTCAGAGATATTCTTCTTTTGTCTTGGTCCTGCAATGGTGTGTTCTTTGTAAGCAAGAAAAGAAGGCCTTGACCATTTGTTGTGGAATTTGGTTTGCTTCTCTTTTGGAGTTTGTTTTTAGGACTTTTGGGGAAGTTTTGGCTTGCAACAAAGGCTGCTGTTCTATGATTTTTGAGGAGGTGCTCTTGGACTCCCTTTTTTTGCGTAAAAGGAAGAGTTGTGGCAGACTTTGTCTTTTTTGTTATTTTGTGAGGTATTTGGCTTGAGAATAATTAGATCTTTAGATTGGCTGAGAGATCTTGGAAAGAGCTTTGAGAATTGGTTAAGTTTAATTCTTCTTTGTTGGTTTTTGTTAATCAAATTTTTTTTGTAATTACCATCTTAATCTCATTCTTTTGGATTAGGCTCTATTCTTGTAGCTGGTGATGAGCTCCTTTTCCTGGGCTTGCTTTTTCTATCCCTTTTACATTCTTTTATTTTTTCTCTTAATAAAACCTCGAGTTCTTATCAAAAAAGTATCTTAAAAAGTTAGTCCCCATAGGGGTTTTTTTTTGACATTATTTTGAATTTTGGGTTTGAGTGGAATTGGAGAATTTTTAAGGGTGTAGAGGGGTCTTGTGAGGAACACAGCTTATTTCTTTTTGAATCCTATATTTCATTGACTCCCTTTTATCTGTCTTCGATTGATTCTTTTGTATTTATCCATTTATCTATGACCATCGGTCCATCGGCAACTTGAACATCCCTAGAACCAAATCTTTCTTTAAGAAAAACTTGTGTTATAACCTGAGAAATGGTTTTTTTTTCCTTTTTTTTTTCTTTTTTTAAATGGAACCAACAACTTTAATTGAGCAAAAAAATGAAAGAATACAAGGGCATACAAAAAAATAAGCCAACAAAAATGGTGAACTCCCTCTACAAAAAGGGACTCCAACTAAGTAAAATAGACCTATAGAATAGTTACAAAAGGTCTACGAAATCAAAGCCCATAGAGAAACATGAAAGTGAACGAGCCAAATATTCTGTGGTTATGGAGGTGCAGAGCAATTCTAATTTTGCTTGGGATGTCTATCTCAAGATTAACCTCTTTGATTGGGAGATGGATAAATGAGCTTTTCTGTAGACTGTAATTAGTCTTTTTTCATTGTATTTTGGTAGACTTTGTTTCTTCATGCCCTTTTATTGGCCTTCTCTTTTGTACTTTTATTTATTTTAATCAAAGTTGGTTTTTCTTATAAGAAAGCAAGATAAAAAACAGAATAAATTTATAAAATTGAAAAGAAAGATGACAAATTTGAAACATATATGCATGTGAGGGCTTATGTGAGTCAGTGAGCGAGTTGTTATTTAAAAAATATCTAGTTAGACTGCAGTTAGATGAATGGTTATTTCAAAAAGAGAATTCCCGGTCCCCACGTTTTGTCATATAGGGTGCAGTTGTTAGTTTTCCATGTTTATAGCTCATGCAGAATTTTCAATGATTTAAATAATTAAATCAAATTAACTTCTTTGAGCGTTGAACAAGAACCACAGCAAGTTTAAAACTGCATGCAATCTTATGCATCTTGCTTTTGTTTCATCATATTGAAAGAGAGAAAGAAAAATAACACAAAGGTGTACGTGGAAAAACCCTAGATTAGGGAGAAAAAACCACGATAGAAGTTTCTCTTTTTCTTTTATTTGTTTGATACAATCAAAGAATTACAAGAGGAAGAATAAATAGAGATAAGAAACTTAAACAAGGAAAAAATATTGAAAACATATATTAGGAAAGAGATAAATTCTAAAATATCTCCCAAATATTTTCCTTTTTCAACACTCCCCCTCAAGATGGAACGTAAATGTCAATTAGACCCATCTTGCTTACACATGCATCAAAGTTCTGCTTAAGCAACCCTTTGGTAAGAACATCTGCAACTTGCTGACTAGAAGGAATATACGGAATGCAAATGCTTCCGTTTTCCAGTTTCTCCTTTATAAAGTGCCTATCGATCTCCACATGTTTTGTTCTATCATGCTGAACTGGATTGTTTGCAATGCTAATAGCAGCCTTATTGTCACAATAGAGTTTCATAGGTAGTTCACTGCTTTGGTGAAGATCAGATAGAACTTTCTTCAACCAGATTTCTTCACATATTCCATGACTCATAGCTCTGTATTCTGCTTCAGCACTACTTCTAGCAACTACACTTTGCTTCTTACTTCTCCACGTTACAAGGTTACCCCACACAAAGGTGCAATACCCAGATGTAGATTTTCTGTCAATTACTGATCCTGCCCAGTCAGAGTCTGTATAGGCTTCGATGTATTTTCTGTCGGAGTTTCTAAACATCAATCCTTTTCCTGGTGTGCTCTTCAAATACCTTAAAATCCTGTTTACAGCTTCCATGTGTTCTTCGTAGGGAGCTTGCATAAACTGACTCACAACACTGACAGCATAGGAGATATCTGGTCTAGTGTGTGCTAAGTAGATTAGTCTCCCAACTAGACGTTGATATCTCTCTTTATTAACAGGAACTTTGGTAATAGACTCTCCCAATTTGGCATTAGACTCGATCGGAGTGTCAGCAGGCCTGCATCCGGTCATACCTGTTTCTTTCAGTAAATCAAGAGTGTATTTGCATTGAGAAACTGAGATACCTTCTTTTGATCTTGCTATCTCCATCCCAAGAAAATACTTTAGATTTCCTAGGTCTTTAATTTCAAATTCGTCTGCCATTTTCTGTTTTAACTTGTTGATTTCAGCAGTATTATCTCCAGATAAAACGATGTCATCGACGTATACAATCAGAACCGCAATCTTACCTGAGACAGACCTCTTTGTAAATAAGGTATGGTCAGAGTGTCCTTGAGTGAAGCCTTGGGACTTAACAAAGGTAGTGAATCTCTCAAACCATGCTCTTGGTGACTGTTTCAATCCATACAAGGCCTTTCTAAGTTTACACACACATCGATCAAATTGGTCTTCAAAGCCAAGAGGGGGGCTCATATACACTTCTTCTTCTAGATCACCATTCAAAAAGGCGTTTTTCACATCTAGCTGATAGAGAGGCCAATCTCTGTTTACTGCAACTGACAAAAGGACTCTGATTGTGTTCAACTTTGCGACAGGAGAAAAAGTCTCGGAATAGTCTACCCCAAAAGTCTGAGTGAATCCTTTTGCTACAAGCCTGGCTTTATATCTGTCAAGAGTTCCGTCAGATTTATACTTTGTTGTGAATACCCATTTACATCCAACTGGTTTATGCCCTTTCGGAAGAGCAACACGTTCCCAAGTATGATTTTTCTCAAGAGCTCTCATTTCTTCCATAACAGCAGTCTTCCATTCAGGGATTTCCATAGCAGCATATATGTTTTTTGGTATGGTTACAGTATCAAGACTAACAGTAAATGCTCTGAACTTAGAAGACAAATTATTATAGGAGAGGAAGCTGTACATAGGATGCCTGGTGCAAGATCTTGTGCCCTTTCTTAATGCAATGGGCAGGTCTAGATTGGTATCACCCTCTCCTGTCTTGTCGGGCTCTTCTCCAGTAGGGTTTTGGGGTTCTATCTCTTTTTCATTCTCCTCAACTGTTGTTGACACTGCCTCATTTTCAGCAACCTGATTATTTTCTATCATATCATCTTTACCCTCTTCTGCCGAACGTTTTGTCAGGTCCACAATATCGTTTTCAACACAGATATCTTCAACGCAAGTAGTATTATTTTCAGGATCAGTTGTACCTTGGGCTTGTGTCGGTTCGGATGATTGGACCGGAGCCAGCACATCAGTAGGGGCCGCCATTTCCTTTCTAAGATTCTTCCTGTAGTACGTTATCCATGGGACTTGTCTGGTGGGTAGGATAGTGTCGTGGGTTGTTAGAGTAGGTTCATAAAGGGAATTTGGAGAATTTGGATAGTTAGTCTCTTCATTATTGCTCTCCCCCTGAAGAGGACTAACGGGAAAAAAAGGTTGATCTTCTAGGAAGGTGATATCCATAGAGATGAAGTATTTCCGGGAAGTGGGATGGAAACATTTATAACCACGCTGGTGGAGGGGATATCCAACAAAGACACATTTCTGGGCCCGAGGGGAGAACTTAGTCTGGTTTGGACCGAAGCTGTGGACAAATGCTGTACATCCAAACACGCGGAGAGGAACATCAGGTATAAGGCGAGTGGTGGGATAAGACAATTTTAGGTAGTCAAGAGGGGTTTGGAAGTGGAGAACGCGAGAAGGCATCCGATTTATAAGATGAGTTGCAGTCAATACGGCATCTCCCCACAGGTAAGATGGAAGAGAGGCTGAAAGCATAAGAGACCGGGCAACTTCAAGAAGATGACGGTTTTTTCTTTCAGCCACTCCATTTTGTTGGGGCGTATAGGCACATAAGCTCTGGTGAACGATACCTTTAGTGGATAAGAACGCTCGGAGGGTATTAGTGAGGAATTCACGACCATTGTCACTTCGAAGAATGGCAATTCTGGCATTAAACTGAGTTTCAATGGTGGTGTAGAACTGTTGGAAAATGGAGGAGACTTCAGACTTATCTGTTAAAAGGAAGACCCAAGTAAGACGAGTGTGGTCATCAATGAAGGTAACAAACCAACGTTTACCCGACGAGGTGGTAATCCTCGAGGGGCCCCAAACATCGCTGTGAATAAGGGTGAAAGGTTGAGAGGGTTTGTAAGGTTGAGACGGGAAGGAGACTCTGTGTTGTTTTGCACGAATACACACATCGCAAGATAAAGAGGAGATGTCAACTTTATTAAACAAATGGGGAAATAAATATTTCATATATTGGAAATTGGGATGGCCAAGACGAAAATGCCATAACATACAGTCGGTTTCAGAAGTTGAAAAATAGGAAGATAACAAACTAGTCCTAGAGCTTTGCCTAGAGGAAGTATCATTATTAAGGAAATAGAGTCCCCTATTGTGCTGGGCAGTGCCAATCGTCTTCCCCGAGCTCAAGTCCTGAAAAAGAACATCATCGGGTGAGAAAGCTACACGACAATTTAAATCTCTGGTTATCTTGCTCACAGACAGTAGGTTATATGAGATTTTGGGAACATGCAGGACATTCTGTAATATTAGACCATTGAAAGGAGAAATATGACCCTTGCCGGCAACAGGGGCAAGTGTCCCGTCAGCAATTCGAATCTTTTCATTACCAGCACATGGATGATAAGATAGGAAATCGTCAGAAGTTCCAGTCAAATGATCCGTAGCTCCTGAATCAAGAATCCAGGGTTTCTGGCCAGTAACGCTGAGTAAACTCAAGGATGGAGAAATACCTGAATGTGCAATTGCCCCAAGAGTAGTGGTACCATTGTCAGTTGGGTAGTTCTCTTGACGACATGGTTCCGAGTCACTTATCAAGGCCTAATTAGGTTTGTTGTTTGGAGGTCGACGTTTACCATTCGGAGGCCGACCATGTAGCTTCCAACACTGATCTTTCGTGTGCCATGGTTTTTTACAGTGTTCACAGACTGGAGGAGGTTTCCCATTCTGCTTGTCTCCAGTTGTACTAGTTATTTTTTCATTGAACGCAACTGAGTCAGTAATGGAGGTACCCACAGTATTCATAGCACTCGTTCTATCTTCCTCAAGCCTAACTTCGGAACAGACTTCCATCAAGGTTGGTGTTGGTTTCTGTCCCAAAATTCGACTTCGTACAGCATCGAATTTGGAGTTTAAGCCGGCTAAGAAATCATATACTCAGTCAATTTCCTCAAGTTTGTAGTATTGAACTCCCCCACACGGACAATCCCAAACAAGTTCTCGACACAAATCCATTTCCTGCCATATCAGAGACAATTTGTTAAAGTATGATGTAACATCCATAGTACCTTGTTTACATTCGTGGATTTGTTTCCGCAGTGTGTAGAGTCGAGAGGCGTTCTGTCTTTTGGAGTATAATTTCTGAACGGCATCCCAAATATCTCAAGCTGTGGCAGCATACAGTAAGGGCTTTCCAATTTGAGGTTCCATACTGTGAATTAAAAGTGACCGGAGTAGGGAATCCTCTCCTTTCCAAATGTGCTCTTGCGGGTCTCCTGGTCTGGGTTTTGGTATGTCGCCAGTTAAATACCCGAATTTGTGACGCCCTTCAAGAATCATTTTTACCGACTGAGACCAAGAGAAGTAATTTTGGCCATTCAATTTTTCACCAATAGTCAGTCCAGTGGCATTGCTTATTGGACCAGACAAATAAGATGTCGGTGTAATGGTCGGGATTGTAGTTACTGGATGCACTGGATACAACGGTAAATCTGACGGGATACTCGAATTTACTGCACTTTGACCCATACGAGTAGAAGCACTTAGTGTGGCTCCGAGAGCAGCGATTTGTTGTTGAAAATTTGCTTGAAGATCGGCGAGTTGTTGTTGAAGAGAAAAGAAACCACTAGATCCGGTGGTAGCCGCGGTGGTCGGAGGAATACCGACGCCAGCATCGACTCTCGGCTGCCCAAGACACCCAGACGAACTTCCGATCTCCGCAAATGGTAGCTGTGTAGTAGAGCTGGTCAGATGGAGGCGCTGATCGGGGTTAGACGCAGATCTGACCTCCTCGACGTGCGGCTGTGCGGCAGAGACGGTCGACGAGAGGCGCAAATCGGGATGGCCGGCGGCTTGTCGGTAGATCTGAGTAGCAAGCCCGACATTCTCAGATGGCGGCGGGTGGATACGAGGAGGCGCGACGCTAGGGTTTTCCCATTGCGGCAGTAGGCTCTGAACAAAAGCGGCAGCAGCGTTTGGGTTGAGCGACCGGAGATACTCGTGGATCGCAGCTTGGACGGCGGATTCTGTGGTGGTGGCAGCGGCGGTGGATCCTGTCGGCGACGGTGGCGGCAGTTCTTGCCTAGGGTTATTTTCGTCAGTGACGGTTAGGGTTTCCTCACCTTGCTCTGATACCATATTGAAAAAGAGAAAGAAAAATAACACAAAGGTGTACGTGGAAAAACCCTAGATTAGGGAGAAAAAACCACGATAGAAGTTTCTCTTTTTCTTTTATTTGTTTGATACAATCAAAGAATTACAAGAGGAAGAATAAATAGAGATAAGAAACTTAAACAAGGAAAAAATATTGAAAACATATATAAGGAAAGAGATAAATTCTAAAATATCTCCCAAATATTTTCCTTTTTCAACACATCATAATTATAATCTATTGTTTACTTTCACTCAGGACTTACAGAGTCACCGAAGATCAAGTTTTAGCTCAAGTGCAAGTGATAATAGTCAACTGCAGACTCGTAGAGTTGAATTTGCATATTCTTTTGTAGGAATGCATTGTATATTTGATCAATGCAAAGCCGCTGGTAAACTTTGACTGAAGAAGAAATCTGAACCGGTCATATGATTATTTCAAATTTCTTATCAACACATAAAGAAGTTGTTTACATAAGAAGACTAATTGTCAATTCTGCAGTTATGGTTGTGAAGTTTGGTCACATGAGCTCTGATCTATTAGCATTTGGGGCATCGGATGGGACCTTGACTGTATGCAATGTCTCTGAACCATCTTCATCTGTCAAGCAGTTGGTGGGCCATTCAAAAGACGTCACAGGTTGGATTGGCTGGTACTGCTTTTTTTGTCTTTTACACTGTCTCTTCTCCCAATGACAACTTCAAGGATTGTTAAAAGCTAGAATGAGTTGAAACTTCTGTTGGTTTTCTCTCCAAAATCTTTCTCCAGGGTTCATTTCCTTTGGTTTGCTCCTCTGCTCGGGTCATTATTATTTGTAGGCCCCCTTTTTTTTACTTTCATTTATTAGTGAAAGCTGGTTTCTTATAAAACTAATGCTTTGATGTAAGCGCAGGAGGATATTTATGTTTTCTTGTTCTTCATGAATTATACCACTGTTTCAGTTACGAAATTTTCATGCACCAATCCCTCAATGATGTTGATGAATCTCATTCCTTATGAATTGTCCTTGAACTTGCATACACTAGAAATAAATACTCTCTGTCATGTGTGTGCAGCAGACATGTACATAATGATGAGTTGTGGTGGAAATAAACTTCATTGATTTGTGAGGAGGATATGACTTTTCTTTGACTTTTGAGGAAAAAAAAGCAAAGAAGATATCTACATTATAAACCAGAACACTAGAATAATGATCTAGCCGTGGAATAAAAGAATAAATGAAAACTCTTTCAAATATTCTCCCTGGGGCATTCGAAAAGGATACATTAATCTCACCAAAAAGAAAGCATTAGCATATGTTCGTTTCTTTTGGATTGGAATTCTTTCCTGTGGTTAGTTATGGGATCCCTTATGCAAGCTTCTTTTTTTGTTTTCTATTTTTATGTCTTGTACATTCTTTCATTGAGAATCAACAAGAGCTCAGTCCCCCCCC
>QLSR01000325.1:45663-79513 GCA_031780015.1 Citrullus colocynthis
CCCCCCCCCCCCCCCACCCCACACACACACACAAAAAAAAATCCTAGTTGTCAAAAATAGCTTCAAGAGTTTTTCATTACAAATACAAGCATCAGATCTGATATTAATTTTGTTTCTCTTTAGTATGTTATTAGAACGGTGGATTAAGAAAAAGTAGCATTTTATTATTGTCCAGTTCCAAAAGTAAAATTCTAACATACTGGTGTTTCTTCAGACTTTGATTTTTCATCAAATAATCAGTACATTGCATCATCGTCCAAGGATAAAACCGTTAGAGTATGGGAGATATCGAAAGGACTTTGCATTAGAGTAATCTATGGAGTATCTTCACAATTGTGTATACGTTTTCATCCGGTAAGCATGAAGCAATAATTTTTTCATTCTTCTGAGAATAAGATGGTTAACTTGAAAGTCTTTTCTTTTCTCTTGGTTACAATCCGGTGAAAACTCTCTTCACCTTGAAAAGGCCCAAAAAGTCTTCAGTTCTTTTATGGTATGTTAAGAGGCTAATTAAAACTTAGGATGGATTGATACTAACTTAAAAACCAATCTGAGAGTAATTATCTTGTAAGAGTTGATAAAAAAGAATTTCTTAAAAAAAAAAAAATCTTGTAAGTGTCTTACCTTACGTTGCTGATGATTTTGTGGTCAAATATTTGTGAAGATCAAAACGCACATGGGTAGGCTGTTCTTGATTTTGTTGGAACTTCTAGGATAGAGCATGTTGTTGGTTGGGACAAATTACTCCATTCTGGGATAGAGCATGTTGTTGGCTCATTTTATGTCTATTAACAGTTTTGTCTCAATTCTGGGGATTATGATCATTCCTGCAGTGGGTTAGACATAATTTTATAGAGATTAAAGACTCATAAGCTCAATAAATTCATTAGTCTTCACGATTCTCAGAAGAACTCTGGCTGGTTTCAAATTGGAATATCTTGTTGTCGAGGAAAATAATATATGGAAGCAAAAGGAATACAGAGTCATAAATTGAGGGATGAGAACTCCTTCCTAAAGGTAGGTCAGAGGAATATAGGCTTCACTAATAGCCCGTATCAGAAGTGTCTTTCTGAGGCTTGAAAGTTGGGAGAAATCCTGAACTTTTAGGTAATGGGGTTGTGGAAGATGGAAGATTTTGGAAGCTTGGAGGTTTTGATTATTCCAATTGATTTGGAAAAGGTTTACAATTATCGTTAATTGCCATTTTCTTGATCCTCCTTTTCTTGTGCCATCAAATTGTGGCCCAAGCTATCTTGGCCTCCCCTCAGGTAGTAGAATCCTAGGCACCTTTAATTTTTGGGTCTAGACACTTGGTTATAATTTTTAGGAAAGGCATTCTACATTCCTACCAAAAAATTAAAGCTGGTGGATTATAAACCTACGATCTCATTGAAGATGTAGAGATGCCTTAACCGCTAAGTTATGCTCATACGCCTTTTTGTTTTCTTAAAAAAAAAAAAAAAGAGAAAATAAACAAGAGATAAAATTTTCACTATAGATGAAAATATTGAGAAATAAATGCTCAAGTTGGCTGTTAGTATTTTTACCTTTACCCATCTCTATTTGAGGTTCCTTCAAAACCTGCTTTGGTTTTCATTTTGTGGTGGAGAAAATTGTTTGTTGAGTGGGTAAGTTAATTTATTAGCAACCTTAAAATTTTTATCGAGCTAGGTATTGGATTAGAAATATAACAAAGAAAAACATGCCCTCTGTAGTGAAATAGTCATGGAGTCTCGATAAGGAAGAAGCTTTTTCATACAAGGCCATTAAAATTAAAGTTGATTGGTTGGCTAGATTGGAATCTTCAGCAGACTTTACAGTGTGGGGCCTCTTGGTTCTTTATTGCTAGTATACTTGGGACAAGAAATTCACGTTTGAAATTGGACATGGAAAAGGAATTCTTTTTGGGAAGATCTGTAGGTTGATGATATTAATTGCAATTTTCAAACTGCTTTTACTAGGTTAGATCCCTGGCCTATTTGCCGTAATTGAACCATTTTCGAAGTTTTGGGACCAAGTTGATACCTACTAGAATCTTAATGTTCAAGAGTCTAATAACGGTGTAGAATTGGTAGGAACAAACTTGTGTCTCTGCGATGATGTCAGATTCACACAAGTGAGAAGTTAGTACCAACTTTTCCTGTTAATCCTTCTGGTCCTCTTTGCTAGAGGGTTGGAATCTATCATTTTCCAGTTCTTGGTGCTTTTCGAAAGCTAAAACACCTAGGAAGATTTGGTTCACCTCAACCACAGTAAATTTGACATTTGTGAAAGATTTCAAAAGAACCTGAGCATTCCCCTTTCTTCCTACTGGCATGCCATCTACTACAAGGATGTTGAAAGTTGTTCCCTTTTTCTTTTGGGAAGGATGTTGTGAGTAAGAAGCATTGTTTTTTGGATGGTTGGTACTCGTTATGCCTCCACCTTCAGTCTGGTGGCCTGGCCCCTTTACAGAATCTCTAAATTATCAAGTGCTGGCTTTGCTGGTGAAGAGCTTACCTGAAAATCAAAGTTATTTTTATGAATATTGGAAAAAAGAAGTGTAAGTTATCTTGGGAAGGGAACCCAAGAGTTTTGCAAGACCAAGAAATTGTAATGAGAAACATACTGACCATAACATGAGCTCCTCCCATTGGAAGATTTATGCCAGTGATTGACAGTCCTAGAAGAAGAAAACCGATGAGCTGCAATGCTCAATTCAGAATCTTCCCCCTTCAATTGCCAGCTGAAGTGCCACTGACAATCTGAGGGAGAGGGAAAAACTGTGGAGAGAGGCTACCCAATCGAGAAGAAGGGGAAGAAATGCAGAAAAGTTTTAGCTCGGCACAAGATAATAACAGTCGAAGGACATTGCTGGAAACTGATGCAAGAAAGTGATTTGGAGTCATCTCCAGATGAGTGGATCTGATTCACAAGGGGGAAAAAACATACACAAGGGGAGCTTAGGTTAAATATTTATAGGACAAGCTTTGAGTTATTGGGAAGAAAATTACAATTATACCCAAATTTCAACTTGAAGTAAAAATGAAGTTAGTACTAAACTAATTAAAAGAGTTGAATAACAAATACAAAGGAATTTACAAGAAATACCCCAGCTTACCTGCGTCATGTCATCATTTACATGCTATGTCCCAACTTCTATGCATTCACCCTTTTGTGGTATTTTTGCTGATCCAATCAAGACAGGGAAATGTCATTCAGGAGGAATCCAAGATTTCTTTGTTGGAAGCAAAAAAATGGTCTCTTTAGATTATTTAATCAAGTTATCTTCTAGCTCCTAAATTGAGTTCTTCGGCTATGGAATTTTGTAGACATTATTCCTTGTTATTAATATAAATTGAGAGATCTTTTGTAGTATTCTTAACTTGAACAAGTAGGATGATATCTCATCTTTACGGTGGTCTTTCTTTTCTAGATGTTTATGCTTCATTATGTCTACCACCCAACTATATATACATATGTACGCACATATCAATATGTATCTATGCATATCCATATCTTATAACTTTTTTGAAAATATAATTGAACATTTTCTTCTTTCTTCTTTTTCCTTTTTGTTTTATTGTCATGGTGTAGGTAAATAATAACTTCCTCTCAGTTGGCAATGCAAACAAGGAAATCACGGTAAGCATGATGTAAATTTGTTTGCAGCCACTTGAGAAAAGAAAATTGATGATATTTTTAATTAATGATTGTCCTGAAAATATGATTTTATTGAAAGCTATAGCTCTAAGCCATGATTGTTCAAAAATGTAATTAAATTGAAATGTAAGATGTCTTTCACTCTCTCTCTTCTTTTAGTTCCAGATTATAATTTTATTGGAAATCGACTTCTCTCGCACATGCACATAGATTAGACATAATCAATGAGATTCATGGGCGTGAATGCATAGAGGATTATTCTCTATTTCGGTGTTGTGGTTGTTCTGGGAGTGAAATGGAGTATTCTGCATGGGGATCCAATATAGACAATGTGATGCTTGCCTGGTGCATGCAAAGGAGGATTTATTTAACGAGAAACAACTGAAAAGTGATATAATGAAAAAGAAGATGTTCAAAGGATACAAACTCCCAAAGAAAGTGAAAAAGAAAATAAAACCATAAAGACCTTACTTGAACTGGATATGTTTTATAGTTATACAACTGTGTCCTTAAGCTCAAAATAGAACAAGATCTTAAAGCAATTTCAAACAAAGAGAACAGTCCAGAAACAAAAAGGACCCATCCAACTAAAACTCGAACAAAAATCACAACAGTTGAAAAAAAAAAATACAAGAAAAAACCGTAAAAACTAGGTCAATATCATGCTTGAAGTAGGTAGGAACAGCTGTAAAGAGTTTTAAAAACATAAGATCATGTTCCTTAAATTTTTTGTATTTTGTTTTGAGTTGTGAGCTTGACTCTCCAAGTATCATTGCTCGAGGGGAAAAAGTGATGCTTTTTAGGAAATCTTTCATCCATTTAAATTTCTTTTGACACTTAATTCTTTATTCTTGATGTTGTCTGTTATTCCTATTTTGAACCTGATTTATGAAACGTGCTAGAGTTCCACTTCACCAGGATTTGCTCATTCCTGATAGTTGTATCTTTTCCAAGACATATCCAGCTGATTTTCATGAATATTTTAGGTGTTTAATTTCAGCACTGGGAGGATTGTGACAAAATTAGTTCTTGATAGTGAGGTTACCTCCATGGATCATGATCACACTGGTCAGCTCCTTTTCTGTGGGGACGCAAATGTATGTCTTTGGCGCAATTATATTGTGAACTCTCTTCTCTGAAAACCGAACTTTCATTTGCTAAGATTGACCGTTGAGATTGCATCTATAGGGATATGTTTACTCTGTGAGCATGAACTCTCATACAGGAGCATTATCCCGTACTCACCGCCAGTGGTGTAGTAGTCGGCGAAAGTCTCCTGTATCTACTGTAAAATATCGAAGCTTCTCTCTGCTAGCCAGGGGCCCTGTATTGCTAACTTGCACTCAAGATGGGAACTTGTCTTTCTTCAGGTTTTATCGACCTAAATTGGCTTTCATTTTATTCTTTTATTTCTCGCTGACTAATAAGGTTTTACGTTAATGCTCTAGTATTGCTTTGGAAGTTCAAGGATATTTGACCCTCCGCTGCTCACTCAAATTAGCTCCAAGGATACATAGCATCCGTGCTTCGTTCTGCCCACTACTCTCCCTTGAAAAAGGAGAGTACATTGGTAAGGACTGTTTATTTAGGCCTCGTTTAACGTTCATGTTTCTTGTTTCTTGTTTTTTGTTTCTTCTGTTTCCTGTTTTATTGTCTATATTTTAGGAGTATTTTTAAAATCAAAACCAAATTTTGAAGAAAGAAAATAGTTTTCAAAAACTTGTTATTGTTTTTAGAAATTGGCTAAGAATTCAAATTCTTACATAGGAAATATGAAAACTGTGACTAAGAAAATGTAAGGAAACAAGCAAAATTTTCAAAAACTAAAAACCAAATGGTTACCAAACGAAGCTTTAAAGATTGTAGACTGTGCATGCTATTCTAATGTTCTCTGTTCGTTCCACAATGTCACTGATTACATATGTGGATTTTGTTATGAATTGAAGTTGCAGGAAGTGAGGATTCAAATGTCTACTTCTATGATTTGACACGACCTAAACATACTTGTGTCAACAAGCTACAGGTTCACATTTTCTTTATGTATTCTCTCCAAGATAAAACTATTTAGATGCAGTTTGTTGTTGATTGACCAGCACACATGTAACTTTGCAGGGCCACCGGTTTCCAGTTATCGGGGTTGCTTGGAACCATGGGGAGAATTTGTTGGCTTCGTCGGATTTTTATGGGACGGTAATTGTATGGAAGAGATCAAAGACGAGTTAGAACATGTGTGAATATATTTTCTAAATGGCTCTGTTGATTAATGAACATCATTCTCCCTTTTTGTGCTCTTATAATTTTGCCATTTTTTTTACCAACTACAGATAATCATCAGTATCTCAGAGTGTTTTATTCCTTTTTAGCCCATTAGTTTTAGAAACTAGAAATGAGAGTGATCATATTATGACTATACCTCTGTAATTACAGTGTAACAAAATATCATCTAGTTGAAGTTTGGAGTGACTGGTGAGTAAATAAATGTAAAATTCTAAATGCATCTGTTGATTAATCATCATTCTCCCCTTTTTGTGCTCCCATAATTTTTCCATTCTTTTATCAACTACAGATAATCATTAGTATCTCAGAGAAAGTATTTTATTCCTTTTTAGCCCATTAGATTTAGAAACTAGAAAGGAGAGTGATTATGACTATACCTCTGTAATTATAGTGAAATAAAGTATCATCTAGTTGAAGTTTTGGAGTGACTGGTGAGTAAATAAATGATCAACTCGTTGGCCTTGATTACCTAATGGAATGTGAATGAGATAGAACAGAAATGAAAATCGATTAAATGAAAGCCAATGTGAGTAAATAAATGTTCAAACTCTTATTAATTAAGAAAATAGAGGCAGAGGTTTTATTCACATATACCATGCGATATAGCTTATCGCTAGAAAGAGAAAAAAATGAAAACCCTAGCAAACTCTAAACCTACCCCTACCTTCAATCTTTGACCGACAAATAAATCTTGCAATCTGTTGATATCTCAGTAGTCTATCAACCTAACTCTCCTAGAAACTAAATAAAATAAATATCAATATTGGTATCAATTCTACCTTTCATTGATATGTACTCATAGCCATGAATCTACCTAATATGGGTTTTATGTAGCTACTGGTTGGCAGACGGCTTCAGCAGATAGTTTTTTCCTTAAATTTGGACATGGATCTTCTCCAAAAATGCTGGTTGGTACGGTCGCCAAGCATCTCCGTCGACCAACACATAGCTGGAAAGGACACAGTATAAAGTTAGGAGCATGGTATTGCATTTTGAATTTTTTATTTCGCCCTTTACAGATCAATCATCAAGTAAATTTTGAAAATGTTGGTTATATCATATGATGGTGTAAATTCAGATACCTTCTGCAACACAGAAAGTGATTTTGGAGAATGACAGGTCCCTTGCTCAAGACTTCCACAAACTCCACTTGGAGTTCCAAAGCTTGCAAATTTGATGGCTGAAATGAACTGCCCAGCTGCACAATGCAAGTTGATCTTAAGCACGTTCTGCTCATTCAATTCTCCATGGTTTTGATGAGTGTGCTCATTCTTGACAACAGGGCGATACTCGGATGCCTTGGTACAAATACTTGTTATTAATCTCTTTACAAGACTAATCTTTGAAGAATTCCCCCCAGCCTCCTCAAAAACCACAATCAAATTTTTGGATGGCATCAACCAAGATCGAGGAACATGGTACCTAAAAGACCAAAATATCAAATGGAATCAGAAGATAAAACGCAGAATTCAGTGTTCATCCAATGTCCAATGTCTAACATTCCATGAATGGTAGATGTAAAGAACTTGCCATTGTTGAGTCGGATGACTGCAGCCAAATTGGCATTTCTTCGGGCGGTATGTACCCGAATAACTGCAATCAGTGCAGTTTCCATTGGCATTGATAGTCCAATATCTTCCGATATTCTGCCCATTTATCCATACTTGACCCTTCTGCATACTACTCATGTCTAAAGCCAAAGGTTCATCGCCTTCCGGTGCATCGAAATAAGCCTGCAAGTTGAAGGGAAATAGTTTCAACAATGGTGCTCAATGAAGAGACTTTTAGACTCTGTATAAGAATGAAGAATTCTGGTTCTTCGTAACCATTTCAGTCAAGCATCATTTACCTTATACCAAGTAAGCGGTTGCACGTTTTCTTGCGTCAATGAATCCTGCACCCAATCAACTGCTGAAACAGAGCTTGGAGAACCCAGGTTCATGGTTTCTCCACTCAGACCAACCTGTTGAAGGGGGAAAATATAAGGAAATTAGTGGAGTACATGAAAAAGGATAAGAAATGTGGTTGTATTTGCGGACCTTATATGACCATTTCTGTCTAGATAAGTCCATCTTTCCCTTGTCCAACCCATGTATAGCCACTGGTCCAAGCACTCCCATCTCTCTCTCCTCAAAATGAGGGCCATTGTTCTTCATCCATCAAAAAGGAAAAGAAAAATCAGACTAAGACAAACTTGAGTTGTGAAGAACTTCGTTGAGATTAAGATTTTTTCATTTCCACTTGATAATACTGAGTTATTCTTAGTTTTCATGAGGCTAGAGTTACATCGTCTCAAGTCGGATTCAAGACTTTTGATCAGGCAGTTTATTTATAGGAAATGGTGAATAGTAAGTCATAGTTCTTATTATCAGGGGCTAAAAAACTAACGGGCAATCCACCAGCCATGCTTAGTAGAGAAACTTTGTTCACTCCCGCTTGCAAGTTGATTCTTCCAGTGAACGTAAATTTACTGTTGTCGTGAGTTCCGTAGCTCGATCCTACCATTAAAGAAAATATTATCTACTTGGAAGTAGTTCAACTAATCTCGAAAAAAGCTTAAACAGATGCGTAGAAGTCCGGAACAAAGGAATTCAATGACTATTTACCTGCTAGTTTTCCATTGATGAATACATGCATAGCATGACCTTTTGACGTTGCAGTGAGGATAGGAAGCTTCCCTCCATGGAGAAAGTATTCATTTGAATCTACATCAACACTGAAAAATTTCACAGAATACATATGAGTTCACAATGCCATCTTAGTCTAAGTATTATAATCTAAGACACCATATTACCTGGTTGTGTACCAAAGATAGTCGCTGGTGTCTCTGGTGACATTTAGTTGCTCCAAAAGACCATTGTATGACATCAACGATTCATCGTCAATTGAAGATATGTCTTCATTATAAGTTTCCCACGAAAATGATTTGACATTTGTTGGCAAAAACGACATCTGGTCTGTTTGAGCTTCAACCTGGAGCATGAAAATCAGAATTTGCCTCAACATGTACACGCATTACTGATATGGAAAGATAAGTCGAGTTCCAAGTTCATATAATAAACTACTTAAGATTAATCACTTGGCTTCTCTTGCATTCAAACTATGACTTCATTTTACTTACTTGAGCAGTGTTATATACAACATTCTTGCAATCAGGAAGAATGCTAATCGACCAAGGAGGAAGACTATAATGTCTGCCATTGAATGTTACTCTTGCAGTTGAATTCCAATGATAGTTTGATAGAAAAGCAGCACAATCTCCCGAGCTAGAAGAGAATACCTTAGCCTGAAGCATGTTAAGATTCAGTCAATATGAAATTACAAGGATGAACTAATGTATAAAATGAGGTTAACTTATTCATTTAGACAAACAAACCTTGTGATAAGTTCCCAAGGTATAGTTTCGAGGTTCACCAGTAAGCAAAGCTTTTTCGCATAGCTTAACGGCATTGTGGAGTCGTTTTAAGTGACCAAACTTTGGTTGCCTGATCAAACCTAGAATGTAATCAAGGTAGCCATCGAGTTACATCTCTACGTAATAGGAGGATAGATTATTACATCTCTATATTGCTCTCACCATATTCATCAATTGGAGCATCATAGTCATAGCTAGTAGTAATGAAAGGACCCCCAGCAGTTCTTCCAAAATTGGTTCCACCATGAAACTGAAAGTACCATAGAACAAATGAGAATTTTATCACTCAAGTTTACATTGAAATCTTTATTGTTAAGATAATTGAGTTGAGACTTGTGGCTGACCATATAATAATTGACTAAGGAGCCTCCTTTCTGTATGAACCTTGCAACCCCAAATGCCAAATCTTCAACTGGACGTTGATGAATTGGGCCACCGAACGTTGTAAACCTAATTAAAAAAAGTAATACAAAAGTCAATAAAGAAATAAGTTTGAAGGTTATTTGTTAATTATGTTACATCCCTAAACTAGAAAACAATATGTGTGTGTTTGTAGTTGTCATTAATTAATAATGATAATAGTGATAAGGTTTAAATACTACTTTGTTACTTTTACTTGTGATTTTGGTTCATTTTAGTCTTTGTACTATCAAAATGTTTATTTTTGTCCCTATACTCTCAAAATGTTCATTTTTATCTTTATATTTTTAAAAAGTGACCATTTTGGTCCCTTCATTTTCATTTTTGTTTCATTTTTAAGGGATCAAAATGATTACTTTTTGAAAATTGGAGGACCAAAATAAACCGAAGTTGTGTACAAATACCAAAATGAGTGAGTAGTATATAGATCAAAATGAATATTTTAAGAATACAAAGACTAAAATAAACTAAAATCAAAAGTACGGAACAAAAGTAGTATTCAAACCTAATAATAACAACTAACAAAACAATGTTTGCTAAAGAACTTACCATGCAGTCCAAGCCTCAGTCCAAAAAGTGGGTTTGTAAGGCTTATTGGGTGAGAAATAGTCACAGTAGAATCCATTGCATGTGTTGATCTTTTGACAAAAGTTTTAAAAACAAGAAAAGCATAAAAATAATAGATAAATGAACAATATATACATTTGAAATGTGTTAGTGCTAACCATAGGATCAGGAGCATCATCTTGCTTACACATAACCCAAGGCACCCCTGTTTCCATTTGAACTGCCATTTTTGCAGCCCAATTCATGTAAGCAAAACCAGCTGCTCCAAATTCCTTGTCTTCAGTCTCATATTCATTCTCAATCTACAAATTTAAATTTTTTTTTTTTTTTTTTCTTTTTCATGTTTAGCTTATGAAATTCAAATCTAAATCTTAAAATGGTGGACATTAAGTTTACCTGAGAAAGAATTATAGGGCCACCTTGAGACTGGAAAAGCTTTTCTTCCTTCATCATTTGGACTATCTTTTGGGTGAATTTTTCCATTGCTAACTGTACCCATTAGTATGTCATACGTCAAGTTATGTTATGCAGACTTACATAATAGATGACCTTATTTTGGAAATTAATTTTTATTCTTAAGACTATAGAAAGAGGAAAATGGTACTCATTTGACTGCACCTTTTTGTTTTTTATTTCCTACTTTTGAAGTTTGCACTCATTTACAAAGTATTTCACTCCCTTTGTAATTTTTTTTTTCTTTTTTTCTTAAGGTAAAAGTGTGCGTATGTAGTGTTACTTTAAAACAATGATATTTTGTTATATTTGAAACCATTTAAAACAATTACTCTAAAATCAACTTAAATAAATTTTCGAAAACTCATTCAAACAATAAATATTATAACCCTTTTTTAGTTCTAATTTAAATTTAGTAAAAGCTGATTTTCTTATTTTATTTTCAATTTGTCCACAAAAATATATTTACTTTTTTAGGAAGTGAAAAACTCAACAATTTTTTCATAAACTTATAGAATCCATTCCTTTTCATAAAGTTCAGTGCTTCAATAATTCTTAATATTAATTTCCCTATGTTGTTATTGGTAAAGATAAAAATAAAAATAATTTCTTAATAATATTCTAAAAAGTAACAAATAGTGACATTTAGACCTTGAAGGGCTCATTGTCTGTTCTGAAGCTAACTCCAGGCACAAACTTCAACCAAACTGGAAATCCCCTGAAACAAACAAATGTCCAAACAAATTAATATTAAACAAAAAATTATCTATTAATTAGCCATAGAATTGATATATAGAAATCAAATTTCCATTACCCAAAATTCCATTCTCCACAAATATAAGGTCCAATACGAAGATGAACATAAAGCCCTGCTTTTTGTACTAATCTGATGAACTTAACCAAATCATTCCTCCCCTCAAAATCATACTGAAAAAAAAAAAAAAAAATCAAACGAACTCTTAACCATTTAAAAAACTAAACCAGAAATAGAAAAGCCACTTTTTAAATATTTAAAAAAAATGATGTTTAAAAGATAGAGTTAAAAAATTATTTAAAAGAAAATCAAAACATACATTAACTCTGATGGTTAGTTTTGTTTTGTGGTTGATTTTTCGGAATTGCCAAAATTTAAAAATAGTTTTTAAAACATCTTCTCTATCAAATAGGTTAAGATTATTGTGAGAAAACAAGCACAATTTTAAAAATTTGTAATAACCAAATCAACTTTAATTTTTATTTTCAAATTTCGTAAAAAATAAAAATAAAAAATAAATAGTTATCAAACAAAACACATAATGGATAATACAATTCCAGGAGAAGGCTCGTGAAGGTTCCAGAAGACATAAGTATCAACAACATCTAATCCTCCTCCTTTGGCCTTGTCGATCAAACTTTCCCACATCTGCATTTTATCCATTCCAAAAAAGAAGGAAAAAATAAACTCATTTGAATCAATGAAACAAAGGAAATTAGGATGAACAGAAAGAAAAAAATGGGGGAAAATTGAAGAAATTAAGAACGAACATCAGGGGCACTTCTGGGATAATGAATAGAGCCTGAAAACAGAATTCTGCGTTCGCCATTAATGATAAGAGCTTTCCCATCGTATGTGACATTTTTACAGTTTGTTAACTGAAAATAAGACCAAAGGAAGAAGAAGAAGACTACCAACACCCAATTTCTCATTCTCTTGGAAAATGGCGATTAAGAGAGAGAAAATATTGGGAAAATGGAAAGAGTGTTTCACTGAATACTGAAAATAACTTTGTTGCTCCCTCTCTTAAATAACTTGTTGAATATAATTATATTTATTCAAAATATAATATAGATTTTTTAAAAAAAATAATGAGATATTAAAAGATTTTGTTAGTATTTGAGAAATTTGAATAGAAGATATTGTTTGGTTTAGGAATGAAGAAAGAGAGATTCAAAAAATCATTAAAATGGGGTTTTATTCTGATATATATATATATATATATATATATATAAAATAAAATTGAATAATTGAATATTTTTCAATTGTTTGGATTAGAAAAAAAATGTGAATGTATTTGATTTTAGCGGAAAGATATGAGGTTGGATTTATTTACTTGGATTGAAAATATAATATAGAATTTTTTTAAGAAAAAATAATGAGATATTAAAAGATTTTGTTAGTATTGGAGAAATTTAAAAAGTTCATTAAAATAGGTTTTTAATTCTGATTTATTAATAAACAATTTAAATATAACAAGATTTAATAAGTAAATATTTTTTAATTTTTTTGAATCAGAAAAAAAATGTGAAAATATTTGATTTTATTTAAAAGATAGAAGGTTGGATGGATTTGTAAATATATTTTTTTAAAAGAAGATTGTGTAAATATTTGTGATTATTTTGTTAAATAAAGCTTATAAAAAGTATTTAAAATATTTGGATAGTTATTTAAATCTTAAATGTTAATTAATTAACAAAGTTTGTTGAGATATCTTGACAAGTAGTTTACATTAAAATCTTAGTTATTAGTTAATATTGGTGTGTTTCATTCCAAAAATTTGATTTGTGATGGTATTTTTTATTTAGAAATGGGTATATGATGATTTGATTAATTTATTTGAATCTTAAAGTTATATATATATATTCTCTTTTAGGTAATTATAGATTACTGTAAAAGAGAATTTATGGGTGGCAGAAAAATCATGTGATTTCAAATATATAATATAATAATATTATTTTTCTATTTATTCACTTTTACTCGTAATTTCTTTTAGGAAAATTCTCTCTAATATTTTAGATTTTTTTTTTAATTATAATATTTAAAAAGTTGAAGACCATACATCTACTATTTTTAAAATAGAGGTTTCTTATTTAAGTTTATTTAATAAAAATTTAGTTTTTTTTAAAAAAAATAATAACTTATTTTTTATAAAGAAAATAATAATTATTATTTATTTATAATTCACCTTTTTCATGTGAGTAGACTTTCACCTTAGTATGGAATCAAGTTTTTAAAAAAATCAGTAATTACAATAATGGAAGCTAGCCTAGCTAAACTGTTCAAACTCAAATATATTTAGTGTTAGTGATTAAAAAAATAAAAATAAAAAGCCATCTACTCAAAAAAATTATTTTTTAATTTTGAAAATTAAAAAAAGGTTAGAAATAAACTTTGAGTACTTAAAAAAATAAAAGAATGAATAATGTATTAGGTCAGGTTATGCAGCCCTTAATTTTTAAGGTCGAATTTGGTTTGTTATGCAGCCCTTAGTTTTTAAGGTCGAATTTGGTTTGTTATGTATTCGAAGTATTTCTATTGACATAAAATTACTGTAAAAGAAGACTTAAACAATATAAATTAATCATTTCAAGTTTGTATTTAAAAAAACTCTGCTCGAGCTTTTTTTGTTTTTAATTGTTTTTACTAACATATGATCGATTAAAAGTTGGAGATAATGCAATAATCGGATCCCTAGCTTTTTTTTTTTTTCTTTCTTTCTATTTTAGTGTTTTTTTTTCTATAAAAAATGTATATGTTGTTCTAAAAGCATACATCCCCATTGGTTTTGTCAGTTTCTAAAATAGGGAAAATTTGAAATCGTGTTATTATTTTTTCTTTCTTTCGACTTTTTACTTTCTTTAGGTTAATATATGTAGTTTGAAAGTATTCCTTATATTAGTTATACTTTTTTCTAGAGAAAGAATATGGTAATCATTTTTAAAAAAAACTATTCTTTTTAAAGTACAAAATGAACCTTTAAAAAATACATGAACTAAAAATAAACAAAAGTTGAAGATAGATGAACCAAAAGAAAAGAAAACATGTATAGTGATTAAAATAAATGAAACTAGAACTAAAGGATTATTCTTTTTAGAATTTAATGGATCAATATTGCTATTTTAATTTTAAAAAAATTTGGAGAAAACGAGTGCATCCTTAAAAGAAAATTAGAGGAAACAATTTTTTTTTCCTATTATGGATTGCATTTATCAATATTTTTTTTTTAATTTTTTATTCGCACTACTACATTAGTTTTTCTTTCTATTCTTCAAAATACATTTATTTAAGAGACGCCATTCAACACATTTTTTATAAACTCTCTTTAAAAATAATAACAATAATAAAATCAAATAATTGAATCCGTATCTTTAAGAGACGGATTCAATGGTTTGATATTTTACGATATAATTACATGGCTTTATTTTAAAAAAAATAATTATCAAAATGGATTTAATGTATCTTATACACTATATTAACATTGTGCATGACCGACTCATTTGGATTTTATATGTTTAGTTAAGATGTTTTAGATAACTAAAATTTAAAATGTTTAGAAAGAATTAATGTCTATGCATGGATATTGTTCAACGAAATGTTCAAAAAAAAAAAAAAATTGATTTGTTTGAATTTTCATTGAATGTTAGAAGGAGATTTTTCTTCCAAGTCTTATCCCACCTTTAGTAGGAGAGACGAAAATTATATTATTCAAATTTTAGGTTTTCAAAACTTCAAAATTTCAATCTTCAATTCTGCCCAAAAACTCTCAAGAATATGAAAGATAAAAGGTTTTATTTTTAGAGTTTTAAGTTATAGGTGGGCTTGAGCCTAACTGCCTTGTGACTCAACAATTAGGCTTAGGCTTGGGCTAAAGTTGGGCTTGTGTCCAACCTTTTCTGTCCAATTTTTCTACCGTAGGTTTGAATTTGATTTGACATTGGACCCGAGCGCATTTGATTTAACATTGAATCCAAACTACCCCATTTACTCGTCTCAATCTAATTTACAATTTCAAGCCCAATCATGCTACACTAATCTAATTATCGATGATTGTGGACCATGTTTAATTTCCATTGAATTCGATCAAACCAATTGTTATGATCAAATGACCTCGAATAAAACAAACAAACATGTGACTTCTTTTTTTTTTTTTTTTGTCTCCAAATTTTTATTTCAGTATGTTTTTATTGGTACTTAATTTAATAAATTGGATTTTCACCATCGTGGCAACTTTCGGCAAAATTTCTCATCCCGGTTAATGTATGACTGTGGAATGTGTTTTACCAATTTCTTATAAACAAACTTAAATTAAACAAGTACGTATAAATTATTAAAATATTATTAATAATTATTTAAGACATTTATTTAATTTTAAATTAAAATTTTAATATAAACAGTGTATGTTTTACCACTTCTAATTATAACATTTCTTATTAATTAATTAATTAATTATAGATTACAAATTGATATAATCATAAATTAAAATTAGTATGATTTTATATTAAATTAACTAATTAATTAAGTAATTCATAGGAAAAAACAAATTTGCATTGAAAAATAATGAAAATTAATATTGATAGTTAATTAATGTGATTTAATGCTAAATAATTAATTAAGTTTGACTTGATTAAAATATTATTAATAAATTACTAATTTTATATTAAATACTTATGATAATATTAAATAATATTAAATAGAAATGTATTAAGTCCAATTATATATTGAAAATGATTTTTTTAAAAGAAAAATAATTAGTAATGATTGATTGATATTATTTTATTCATTATATTATATTTTTACTATTAATCTCCATATAAAAATTCGATCGGATGCATTTAAAAGTTTATTTTTTAAGAATAAAAATATATTGGATTTTGAAAAGTAAAATTATCTTAAAAATATTAAATGTTTATATGAAAATTCATGATTCAACCTATAAATTATAGGTTGGAGGGTACAAATTTGTCCTTCCAAAATGTTTACTGAAGAAATTTTTATTTAAAAAAATGTATATGAAGAAAGATATAAATTTAACGAAAATTTTATCAAAAATTTATTTGAAATTTCGGTATACAAAAGAAAAAGCAAAAGGGAAAAAAAGAGAGTTTAAAATCTCATTTCGCTGGTAAACTTATACATATACACTTCTGGCTTGAAGGTTAAAAGTGTATACTTAGATTAATTGAGTTATGTTCCTATTGGGGATAAATACAAATTCAAATGTCACATTTGCCCAACAAAATGAAATTAAAAATTAAAAAAATAAAATAATTTAAATATATCATTTTGGTCTATGTACTTTGCAATTTGTTCAATTTTAGTCTTTATACTTTCAAACGTGCAATTTTAGTTCTTATACTTTTAATAAATATTAGATGTAGTCCCTCGAAATTAATTTTTATCAAAATTGATTACATAATCATAATAATTTTCATGCAATATGTGAATGTGTTTTCAAAATTTATAGTGAAAATGTTAATAAAAAAATAAAAAAAGTAGTGAAAAAATCCACAATAAACAAGTAGTATGGACTAAATTTAAGATTTATTGAAAGTAAATGGACTAAAATTGGACATTTCAAAGTATAGAAACTAAAATTAAACAACAAAATATATGAACCAAAATGATATTTTAACCTAAAAAAAATTATGTCTCCCCTAATCTCCTCATGGAATCAAGAGCATTCAAAAAATGATTTGAAATCCTATGACTTAAAAAAAAAAAAAATTAAAAAAAAATTGTTTCCATTTGATGTATTTTTTTTAATTTTGAAAATTAAGATTATAGACACTACGTCCACCTACTGATTTTTACTTGTCTTGTTTAATTATTTTTAGGAGTGCTTCAAAGACCAAATGAGGGTTTTAATTTGCGTATATGTATATAGTTTTTTCTAAAGATTTTTTTTTTTTTTTTTGTTTATATAGATAATTAGTTAAAAATTCAAATGTTTCGTTAGAAATAATGAAAACCATGATAACGAAGTTGTAAGATAACAAGCACAAATTTCAAAACCAAACACGAAAAAACAAAATGGTTATGAAAACGAGACCTAATTTTTTTCTATTTCTTTATTAAATTTTTTGTAATTGAATGGTAACCAAGAAAGGAAAGAAGAAATGTATAAAGTTTACTAATATGGGTCTTTTAATTATGATGTAGATTATGAAGTAGCACCTGGCTAGCAAGGGTACAATGAAATTGAATATTGTTCCCACAAGATGCAACCCTAAAAAATGACACAACTTTGTCAAACTGTTGGGAATTTGATAAACAAGGAAACTCTATGCAATCCCTTTTGCTTTGCAAAGTGTATATATATATATATATATATATATATATTATATACATCAAGTATTTGATTCCCTATGCACTTTCATGTCCTTTTTACTATTTTTCTAACATGGCTTCGTACCATGTGTCATTTCCAAAATTCTCTCACTTTCACAAATTGTACTACTAATTTGTTTTTATTCAATGAATAAATAAACTCAAACAATTTGTATCTTAGTTCAATGATGAAAAACTGCAATAAACAGGCTTTAACACTTTTCAAGTTTGAGTGTCTTGATTTTAATTTTTTAATTTGTTTTCATCCGATTTAGTTCAAGGTTACCTTCTCGATTATGTTTGAATTGTATCTTGATCAACAGATGAAATTAACATGGTTTTTGGTTTTTGAAAATCGAGTTTATTTACTCTCAATTTCTTACAATAGTTTGCATCTTTTTTAAATAAAAGAGTTAAATTCTTGGTGAAATGGTTTTTGGTTTTTGAAAATCGAGTTTATTTACTCTCAATTTCTTACAATAGTTTGCATCTTTTTTAAATAAAAGAGTTAAATTCTTGGTGAAATTTCATGGCGAAAACAAGTTTTTCAAAACTATTTTTCGTATAGTTTTTTTTTTTTTTTAAATATCGATAAAGATTAAATAACAAGACATGAAATTTAAAGGTGAAATGGGTATTTATAGACTTAATTTTCAAAAACCTAAAAATCAAAATATCTCGAAACGAATTCTTAAATATTCTATTTGATTGATTTTTTTTTTTCTTTTTTAAATTTTTGAAGAAAGATTGATCCCACCTGCTTGAGTTCTACTTCAACTAAACTTCAATCATATATCAAAAGGGTTCCACAAGGATAAGGACATGATTTGATAAGAAGTACTAAATTAATTATTATGAAAGCCGAAGCCATTCTTTTTCCTAATAGAGCATCTCACCAACATATTCAAATATACTCAAACTCCTTACCAACTTCCCATGAAGCTTTATTCTTGCCTCCTAACCTATTTCAATCTTAATAATTTAGGTTGTTTTGGTTAATTATTAACTTTAAATTTATGTAAGTTGAATACCTTTTATAATTTTCCCTTAAGTTTGGGCACATATACTCACCTCCATAGTGGTGCATAGAGACAAATATGTATAGCATATAAATTGCCCAAAAAAAAAAAGAAAAATCCATGAAAGTAAACAACAACTTATCAAATTACAATAAGAACAAAAATAACAATTTCACATGAGTCCACTTCAATTTCAACAAATGGAATGATAAATGGTAAAATTAATACTCCATATGAGATAGAGATAGAATTTTTTCTTTGGTCAATCGTTTTTTAGTTTATCAATATTGTGGGCATGGAAAGATCTAATAATATAGTTGGAACGCCAAATTTCAAGAGACCAACATCATTTCTATTGTGTCAACTATAAGTTCACTGGACTTGAAGACTATCGTGAAACTGTTTTCACAATTTAAAGATGATTAAAAATCAAATTCAGATTTCAATGATCAAACATGTTAAATAAATTAAATATTATAGTATGTTAGAACAAAATATTACATAATTTAAGTAAGTACTCTCGTCGATGAGTACACCAATAGATAATTTAACTAATGATTCTAATAAATCAATACTTAAATGAATCATTAGACACAAAAATTAAAAGTTTAGGAACCTACTATATATTAATTTAAAAACTAAGAAACCAAAACTCTAATTGCTAAATAATATTTAGATTTGGTTATATTTACTACACAATTTCAATAAATCATCGTAAAATTATCCACTTAAATATATACAAGCAAAAAGTATACATGAAATAGTTTATCAATTACTTCTTAAAATAAAATTTCCTTATGCATTAATTTTTTTTAGAATAATTTACTATATATGTACACATGCTTACATATATAAATATGTGTTAAAAAAATTAAAATTGACTAGAAACCACACATAAAAATTGGTCTCTTTAAATTTGCCTATGATTGTTGACGTTGAAATTCGAATCCCAATCTTTTTAATCAAACATATATGTTTCAATCTAGTATGTTCAAGAAAATATAGCTCAATAATAAATTACATGTATTTTTTCCATTGAAGTTGAATGTTTAAATTTTCATATTTTACTGAATAATATATATAGTCAATTTTTTTTTTATATTTAATTTTTGTCATTTTGGCTAGATTTGGATAATTGGCTATTAGAAAAAAAGTTAGAGATGTTTTTAGAAATGAAAAAACAGTTTAAAATAATTACAAATATTGCAAAATTTTACTTCTGATAGGCTACGATAGATATTTATTATTCTACTAGATAGACCAGATAGATGTCTATTTAAGTTTTTTGCGGTCTACTCCAAATAGAAAATCAAATATTACTATATTTGTAAATAGTTTTATATTTCTTTTAAATATAATAATTTTTCAAAAGATTATTTAGTTTCAATATTTTAAATTGTTCATCAAATCTCCCACGTGGCAGTTGGGACCCACAATCACCATAGTGGGCTCAGTGCTAACGTCATCATGACATCGTGTACTGATGGAAACCCTGCTTCCTCTCTCTTCCCTTCCAATAGCGTCCGTCTCACCGCAAACAAAACAGGGTTTATTTTCTAATTTTTCGAATTAATTTTAATTTTTCACTGTTTCTAATTGCAGAGTGGTTTTTGATGCCTCCATGACATCTAATCAATTCGCGAGTGGGGCCCACTGTCCACAATCAAATTATTAGTTTAGATAAGATTCCAAAAATAAAATTTAACCAAATATATATTAAAAAATTGAAATATCCAAGTCTTTAATCTCGACCGTTCACGTTTCGTATGGCGCAATCATAATAATTCTACGTCATTAATCTGTCGTTTATGTAAAAGAAAAAAATAATTAATATGTCGTTAATTTTATACAAGATTATTGGTCGGAATTGGAGCTTTTACTTCCATCTATTTCTTTTACTTATTCTATTATAGGTTTTCGTGTTTTTTAAATTGTTTGTTTTTTTTTTTGGCACATATCAATTTATAGCACGAGTGAATTGTATCAATTTAAATATTAAACTAATAATTTGATCAATTTAAATTCAAAATTTTTAAAATTGTATCGATTTAAACTCCAAACTAATAATTGTATCAATTAAAACCTTGAATTATCATAAGTATATCAATTTAAACCTTAAACTTTCATAAATATATCAATTTAATATATAAACTTTCATAAGCTTATCCAAATAAAATATAAAGGAGGATTTAAATTGATACACTTATAAAAGTTCGAATTCTAATTGATACATTTATTAGTCTGGGGTTCAAACTGACACGGTTATGAAAATTCAGTATTTAAACTGATGCAATTATTAGTTTAGAATTTAAATTGATATAACCTCCGAAGTTTAGGGGTATAAATTGATTTTGCCCTTATTTTTTTATATATTGTAAAAATAACTCTTAACATATCGTTGTAAGTGCAATTATACCTTCAAACATATACAATTATTAAAATTAAACCCTCAAACTTTCATAGTTATAGAAATTGTAACGATTTTATAAGTTTGATGGTTCAAATTTTATCATTTGGGGTCCAATTTCTATAACTATTATAAGTTTGAGGTTATATTTTTAACACTCGTAAAAATTTGAGGGCTCAATTTTGATTGTTAAAAGTTTAAATGTATAATTGTAATAACTATCATACTTCAAGAGTGAGCAATTTATTTATTTATTTATTTATTTTGAAAATCTTTTATGAGTATTGTTTTAATTGTAGAGTGAGAATATGAGTATCTGTTTATTTAAAAAAATAAATAAATAAAAAGTTGTGTCTGGTAATGATTTATTAACATAGATTAGTATGACAGCCAGTCAAGGGTTTGCCACGTGGCAGAAAAATTTGCTGTTTGAGTTTCCTGAAACAGACACGTGGCACAGTTTGTTTGCAAATGCATTGTTACAACAATTGGGAACAGTTCGTGCCGGTCGGATTTAATTGCTTCTTTATATTATATATAAAAAAAGATGTATTTGAAAAACTAATTTTTCTTAAACTCTGTCTATGTTTTTAATACTCAATTGAATTATTTATTTTGAACGTTAATCGAACTTTAATCCTAAATAAATGTTGAAATTAATTCATCCAATTAGTTAAAGTTTCAACTTTTTAGGATTTATGACTACTTTTTGGCTGGATGATTTTTTATTTATTGATATTGTCATTTTATGATTTTTTTTTTTTAAATTATATCTATAGAAAGTTGCCAAAGATGAGACTCTCAAAGTTACGAGCCTATACAAACTCATAGAGTATGAAAAGGAGGTGTAGGGAAGAGCACGTCCGACAAGAAGAAATGTCTACACCTTGAGGTTTGGGTCACCGATCGAGCTGAACTTGGACTGGCACCCTACTACTTCGAGCATCAGAAATGTCAATATTGTCAAAATTAATAACTTAATCACACGTTTGGTAACCAAGCAAGCTCAGTCTCAATATGAGTCGTTACATGTAAACAGAGACATGTGTCAAACGGCCGCAAGTTTATAAATAGTCTCATTCAACCATTCTGAGGGGAAAGAGTAAGTAATATCCAAATGAGAGACTTGATCTTACTTATTTTGTGCTTATCTGAATTAGTCAGTCCTCATACTAACAAGCATCAAAGTACAATAAGCTTGGCATTATAACAGTGCAAGGATATCTTACATAGATCAGCTCGAAAACAATTACATTTAAAAATGAAAAATGAAACATTAAGATCTGATTTTGAAAATAATTTTTTGCTTTTCTATTTTTGAAATTTATGCTTGTATCTTCCTAATTTTTATATTTATTGAAGAAACACTTAAATTCCTAGTCAAAATATAAAATAAAGTTTATAAGTTGTTTCATATATATTAAATTGCTCAATCAATTAAAAAAAAAAAAAAAAGCTTTCCTTATAGGATAAGAAAAACAATCGAGATTCCTAACAATTAAGGTTGTACTTGTAAAATTGAGTTGCCTTAACTAGTTACCCATAATGTTAAGTAAACTTAACAATAAAGATAAACCATAATTGTGTGAAAGTGAGTATAGCTCAACTAACACCCCGTACTATGTGTTAGTGACCAATAGGTTTGTAGTTCAAAATTTTACACCTATGTGGTAAAAAAATAAATAAATAAATAAACAAACAAACATCTTCATTAAGAAAAATTGTTTTATCATAATTCTATTAACATTTGACAAATACAAAATGATTAAATTAAAAAAAAAATCATATATAATATATATAAAATATTAAATTACTGATTTAGAACCTATATGTTTCTATTAATTTAGTCTCTAAACTTTTATTTTGTGTCCACTAGGTTATTGATGAATTCAAATTAAAAAAATAATAATTGTTCAATAAAATATACCTCGAATTTTATGTGCGATAAAACTTACAATTTTTAACTTTTATATGTATCATTTAGAAAACTGAAAAGTTCGTAAACTGAATTTATAGTTTCAAAAGTTAAGATCCCGTTTGATGACCATTTGATTTTTTTTTATTTTTTTTATTTTTTTGTCTTTAGCTTTTGAAAATTCAGCATATAAACACTCATTTCACCTTCAAATTTCTTGCCTTTCGTTTTCATCTACTTTTTACTAATGTTTTAAAAAACCAAGCCAAATTTTGAAAACTAAATTAAAAAAAAAAGAAATTATTTTAAATGACAAAACTCTTAAAATATTTACAAACAATAGCAAAATATCACAATCTATCTACGATAGATCGCCATAAATCAGGATATACTACTATCTGTATGTATCATGACACAGATTAGTAGTTTATCGTGGTTTAGCGTTTTGCTATATTTTGTAAATATTTTAATTCATTTTTCCATATTTAAAAACATTAAAAAAATTATTTTTGTTTTTAAAACTTAGCTAAGACTACAACTCTTGTATCGG
This sequence comes from Citrullus colocynthis, assembly GCA_031780015.1. Taxonomy (NCBI): domain Eukaryota; kingdom Viridiplantae; phylum Streptophyta; class Magnoliopsida; order Cucurbitales; family Cucurbitaceae; genus Citrullus; species Citrullus colocynthis. The sequence goes on from QLSR01000325.1 coordinate 69,413, forward strand.
TAGGATAAAAATTATTAAAAAAAAAAAAAGAGAAAAAATATACTTTAATTTAAAAAAAAAAAAAACAAAATAGTTAACCACCATAGTTTTAGAAATTAAAAAGACTAAGTTTTAATGTAACGAGAGAATAATAAAAGAAAAAGAAAGGAGGTGGAAATTGGATTTTAAGATGGACGATAAAAGCAAGTGATCGTCAAAGTACACAAATCAACCCAAAGTGTCCGATCACAACGATTCACTGTTTCCTGTCAGAGAAATAAAATTAAAAAGCGAATCTTATTCAATTTCTTTTTTTTTTTTAAATTTTAATTACTATATTTTTATGTTTTTTATATAATATAATTCAACAATAGTCACGCGATTCAATCACAGTCCTCTATTTCAAATCTAAGCCGTTGGGTTTTTTTATTTTTTTTAATTTATTTTTTTACGAATCCCTACGTTAGTATGACTGTTAAAGGTTCTGTTTTCTGAAAACGGCAGCTGCACGGGCAGCGGCTGTTCTCTGCCCCTGACTATGTTCGCTGCCCAGAGTCAGCTTTCTTTATATTCCGTGTTTGCCCTTCTATTTTTCACTTTATTATCACTGTCTTTGCGTGTCCATTGGCTGTTTAATTAGGACGTTTCTGACATTTTGCGTTTCAATACTTTCCCTCCCTTTTCCATTTCTACCCGTATTAGTTTAGGCTTTCTTAAATTAATCTAGTTTTAATATGTTTTTTTTTTTTTTTTCCTCCTAAGTTAATCTTGTTTTTAAAAATTAGATTTTAAATATATTCAGGGTGTTCTATGACCACTTTGATCGAGCTCGCCTTGTTGGTAAGCAGTTTATTCCATGATGCTTTGGGATTAAGCATCATTGGAAAATTTAACTGTTTGGAGATGGTTAATTTGCTGAATAAAATGAATCTTAACATATCATAAGTGTCCTATCTAGTTCATGATACTTTGCTTAGGGTTCGTGATATTGGAGAAGTCTCTTTCATTCACAACTTTTTAGCACATTCTATTCCAAAGAAGACTTTGGATGAACAAATGTCTTCTCTCCTCCATTCTCCCCACCCATAGTGGTCTTCTATTTCGTTGTCTCTTGATGTTATTCTTTAGTTTGTTGTTGGGATTGATGTTGTCAAATAATATCTATCTAAGCGATGCATACTCAAACATAACAACAAATGAGTTCCAAGAGTTCACAATAACATTTGAACACTTAAAACCAATCTTTATGTACTTTTTAACTAATTCTTTTTTTTTAGTTTTTATACTTTCAATTGTCAAGATTTAATCCTTATGTTTTCAATGAATCATAAAAGTAGGGTATTTTGTTAATTTATTGTTAGTTTTTTTTTTCTTAAAAAAAATAGTTTGATCCTTATTGGTCTTTCCTCAATAAAATTTATAAACACACTATCTTAGACTGGTCTGGTAACCATTTGATATTTAATTTTTAGTTTTTGAAAATTAAGTCTACAAACACCCATTCTACCTCTAAATTTCATGTTGTTATCTATTTTATCCTAATGTAAACTAAAAAAAATAGTTTTAAAAAACGTGTTTTAGTTTTGAAATTTGGCTAAGAATTCAATTTTTACCTAAAAAAAATATGAAAACTATTGCAAAAAAATTGAGAAAAAATATGCTTAATTTTCGAAAAAAAAGAAAAACTAAAAACTAGATGATCACCGTGGATTATGTTTTACTTTGCATGAAGATTATTATTATTATTATTATTATTTAATCAATTTTGAAAAAAAAAAACCAACTTCAAATAATTAAATGTAATGTTTATTGAAAGAATAAGGATTGAGTTTAGACATTTGAAGGTACAAAAACTAAAATAAAAATAAATTCAAAGTGTAGAGACGTTATTGTATGTTAACCTACTAAATTTGTTATTTTGTTGCATGAGATCTACGCTTTCGACTTTTTTTTTCCCCTTTTTGTTGAAGAGAGTAGGGTACTATACTATAAATTTTGATGGTTCTGTCATATTTAATTTATGACATGTTTTTTTAGGGTTGTCTTCAAATATAGAAAAATAAACTAAAATATTTATAAATATAGTAAAATTTTACTGTTATTTGCAGTAGATCGTGATAGACTATGATTAGAAGCAGACCTACGTCAGGATAACCTTGTAAATATTTTCAACAGTTTTGTCATTTGAAATAACTTTCCTTTTTATATGGATTAATTTTTTTTTATTTATGTGACCATAAATTTTTTTATTATTGTAACCATAAATTTTTTTATTATTTTAACATACTTTATTAGAATTTAACGTACAAAATTAAAAAAGAAAAAAAAAAGAAAATTAAATTTGAATGGCAAAACAGTTGGAAATATTTTCAAATATAAAAAAATGTCTTTGTTTATCATCTTTAAAAGTGACATTTTACTATATTTATAAATATTTTAATTCGTTTTATTGCTTTTATAGTTAAAAACAACCCAATTTTATATTTGTCCATCTCGTTTTTAATAAGTTCCTCCTTTGTAAAAAAATGACACGAACTATTATTTTATTGTTAGGCATCTATAATCTTTAAAAGTTTCTAATATTCGTGTTAGGTTCTCCTTCTTTTTTCGTCTCTCTATTTTATTTTCTTCATGTGAGTAGTGTATGACATATCTATGTTCATGTTTACAAATCATCATTTGTAATTAATCCTTTTAACTCCAATTTTATCAATAATTAAAAGCTTATTAAATCTGAAGAGACATAAAAATAGATTTTTCTTTTTTGATAGTGAAAAACATACTTTAATTGACATATAAATGTATTATTGATCAAGAAATCTATAATTCGAATCTCTTACTAATTTAGTGTACTCAGAAAGAAAAGGAGGGAAAAAAAAAAAAAAAACTGCTCATCTATAAAAATCTCAAACTTACTTTCTACTTATATAACTAAATTTCTTGATTTACTTTATTTACTATTTATATTTCTTAATAAAAACCAGCTAAGTAGAAAAATAAATAGAAATTATATTTAGGCCGGAATTAGGAAATTGCATTTGAAATATCAAACAAGATTATGGAAAAAATTTAACCATGCCAACAATAGTAAAATAAATTATTCATTAATCTATTAGAATCATTTCTAAACTTGAACCAAGATGCAAAGTACGTACATACCAACTTTTAGATTTAGTTTTTTCTAAAAAATATGTTATCTCCCATAATAGTCTCGAATTTATGTCCATAATATGTTTCGTCATATCTATTTTAGAATATTAATTGATTCAATTTTTTATAAAAATTATTTTAAACTCTAATCAAATAATTTAAATTAAACAAAATTAATTTAACTGCAAATCGCATAGAAATGTAAATAAATATATGATATCAAATTATAAATTAATTATCATTATAAAACTAATTCAAATAACAAGCCTACTTTGGTTCATATAACTAGATCACACCAATTTAGCATTAATTTACTAAACTAAAATTTACGAAACATTATGTTATTTTATTTTACAATCGATTTTTCTAAAAGTATAGGAGTCATCAACTATTGAAAAACCTAAACAATCCCAAATTAAACCTTAATTTATTTATGTGGAGTGAAAGTTTTTTCATCCAATTTTTCTTTTTCTTCTTAAAGGCAAGCTCTCTATGCAATCACCTCCTCAATTTTTCCCTCTCCCAAGTCCCATCCCTATAATTGAAGTCAAACCCACCACCCCTTATAGCAAAAGGCTACCCATGTCCATGAAGGGACCCCCCTCCCTTGAAAGGGATGTCAAAAAAAAAAAGATTTGAAAGACCCTCTTCAAAGAAAGCTGCATTCCTTTGAGAGGAAAGGGACCTTATAATAACCATGCATGGGTCTCTCAAATAAGAAAAAAGATTGTAAACACCTTCTTTTCCCAAAGTTGCCTTCTTTTAAGTTGATAATGAATTTGTAACTACAAACACTATAAGATTGGGAGGACATTGTTTATTTTTGTGGAAAGAGATAAAAGAAGGGGAAAGGAAAGAGATTAAGTTGAGGACAATCTGTCTAACAGGAAAATGTCACAACAACAACATAATTTAGCCGAAAGTATTGCAAAGATAATGTTGTATAAATCTCTTTCAACATTTTTTTTTTCTTTTTTAAATATGTAATTTTGGTTGGAATTGGTTTAATAATTAATTCATACGTGGGTAACAAACTAATAATTATATTTGAGATATTTAATGGACATGATGCGTGAATCTTTTCATATAGAAATGTGGTTTGCTGTTAGATAAATTGATTCATTGATCCTAGAAAATTATGGAAACCATAGGATTTCCTAGGATTAACTTATAAATACAAGGTTATAGTCCCCAAAATGCTATGCCTCTTTAGCCTCCTATCTCGACATGATAGTGAGGGTCTACTCATTCTGGTTGAGTTGCATATATATATATATATATAGTTGAGGAGGACCACAAACCATATCTCTCTGCAGACTATCTATGTTCTAAGTAGTTCTAACACTTTATAGATTTTTGTTCATCCATACTTAGATCTTTTATCTTGATTATTTCGTATGTCATATTTTAGAATAATTATGAATTTGAGTTTTATGACTTTTTCAATAATTTATTTCAGAGTTATTCCTAAGGTTTCAAAACTATTGTTTTAGAGTTTATACTTTTAAGTAGCGCTCACAAGTTTTGCTTTTATAAATTTAAGTTAAATTTCATTGGTCGTTTACGAAACTTATAATTTACATTATTCGAAAAATTTATTAACTATTTAGAAATTCATAAAGAAAACACATGCAGGTTAATTATACATAATATTCAAAATATGTACACAAATTTAGGTTAATATTTCACATCCAAGTTGAGACATACAAAATCAAACACAAACACAAACCACATATAAGTTTAGAAAGAAAAAAAAAAAAAAGAAAAATCGATACACTACATGAAGGAATAGAATGAAAGAACAATATATAAAAGATCATTTGAGATGTTGGGCAAGTACATGCAACAAATGGTAAAATAAATAAATTAATTAATTAAAGAAATTTGATAGTAACAAGTTATGCTAATTAACCTGAAGTTTTCTCTTATTTAGTACTTTTTTTTAGAATATGTGTGCAACTGATTACAATTCATGTTGATTTGGTAAAAATTATATTTTTATTATTCAAAATATTTCAAAATGTAATGTAATATATCACGAGAGATATGTTAGAGTCATTAGGTATCAAATTCTAAATTTCGAATCCTAGTTCAAATCTTAGATCGAGAGATATGTCGTTGCATTAATTAGTTCCTAATTAAGCTATAGAGTTATTTATTTATTTATTTATTTGGTTAGTTTAATGTTTAATCATTGTGTAGATTTGTCTTAGAAAATAATCAAAGGGTTGTGTTGGGCAAAATGGCCTAATCCACCAAATTGTTTGTTTGAACTTTTAAATTGAAAACAAACCCTTAGATGGTGATTTCATTAACAAACCACTCTTTTGGGAGCTCTCCCTCTTTCTTTGCCTGTCTTTTCTAATTTAATGAAACTTTACCTTTCGCTTTTCTTAATTATTGATACTAATCAACAATTAATAATTCAATTATTTAAAATGATGATGGTTGTGAATCTTATCCATTTTAATTTCTTAGTTCACCTTTTGGACTCCTCCAATAAATCATTATTATGTCTTTGTAGTTTTGGCATTTTCAGCCAAAGTAAACAAACCTTTAAAATGCCTCTTTTGTTATCTAGTCTTCACCTAAGATCTTTTTCCCCCCTTAATAATACAATTTCTATGAGTAATAATAATAAAAGAAATGATATTTTAGTAATATTTAATTGTCTTATCGTATTTGTATTAGTTACTTAATTGGATGATTATATTATTCTTGCCAAAGAATAGTTTATATCTGTTTATTATTTCTAATATATAATATAATGAATTTCTCACCAGTTTATCTTATATTTTAAATTAGTTTAGTCCAAATTCTTTACCATTTAAAAATGAGCAAACTAAATAAATAAATAAATAGCAATTCATCATTACAGTAGAAAGATATGAACCTTCGACCTCAAAAAAAAGTAATACATGTCAATTACCATCAAAGTATATGCTTATTTCAACTAATTAAGCTAATAATTAAGACTTGATAATACATGCATAATCAATATAGTTACATAGTATTTTCTTTTTACAAAAATAAATCATGACCAATTTGATCGGAATTTTTACAAACATTTTATTTTATGAAAAAGAAAAATCCTTTTTACTAATAATTTATATGGAGTCTATTACACAAATTATATCCAACATTTTAAAATTAAAAGAATCTTTGAAAAAAATATATTTATAATTCTGTAATGCTACAAAAATTCCGATCATAATTTGAAATGAAAAAGCAAAATACGGAATTTGCTAACAAACTTTGTATGACGAAATAAGAAACTAGAAACTAAATTGTTATTAATAAATGCAACCTTAATTTTCAGAAGAAAGAAAAACAAAATTAATGAAAAATTTAAAAGCTAAATAGAAAATTGATACATTTTTGAAATCCAATATATAGAATAATTCTTAAAGGTGGGTCAAGTTTGGCATAGGAAGTTATGATGGAACACATTCTTTGTTGCCATGCAACTTTGCTCCATTACCCAAAAGAAAAAGAATGGCTTTGATTTTATTAAAAGATGGGGAAAAAGAGCATATAATAAATTATTATATAAAATATTTTGACATTTTTACATCTAGGTATGTAACCTATTATATAACAAGTGATTAGAGTATGTTTCGAATTAATACATTTATCTCTCTCATTCGCGATAGGATACTGATTAAAAAAAGGATATGAGAGCAATTATATATAAAAAATTAATATCATACATAGTCTAGATTTTTTTATATTTTTAAAAATTAAGTGAAAATTTTTCACGATGTGTTAAACAAAAAAAAGATTGTCTATGTAAAAAAAAAAACTTACTTATTTTTTATGAATATACAAAATTTCATTAAATGGATTAGTATCATATACAAAAATCTGTATATTATTTTCTATTAACAAAATAATATATATATATATATATATATATATTTTGGAGGATAAGGTGTAGGATAGTTATATTCTAGAGAAAATGGGCATTTCATTTTCAATACTACAATCCAAAAGGTGAAAAACAAAATATTTGGGAAGCACTTATACCACATTTAGTGGGAATATGAATAAAAATAGTGATATTGTAGTTGTAATGCTTGGCATCATACTTTCTTTTTTCCCCTCTCTTTCTTTTATTTGGAATATCCTCCTCTTCCTCTATACTTGAAGGAAGCCTTTTCCAAGTCCCACTGCTTCTTTTTCACATTGGGAAACCCTTTTTTTTTTTTTTCTCTCTCTCTCTCTCATGATTTCAATTTGGAAAATACCTCTTTTTCTTAGTTTATTCATGGACAATTCTTTTAAATCATAGTAAAATATTATTGTTTATCAGTGATAGACAATAATAAACACCAATAGACTGCTATCATTGATAATAGTAGACTATTTATTTGTGTCTATCATTGTATATCACTAATAAACAATGATATTTTGTTATATTTATAAATGAATTAGCTCATTTTACTATATTAAAAAACAAACACTTTATTTATATATTACCTTTCATGAATTATATAAAAATATATTTAGTCTTCAATTTGATGTTAGTAACATTTATTTCAAACATTTTATTCATCCTAATATTTAGTGATTCCACCTCCTATATGCAATTACTAGAAAAAAAAAAAGTAACAACTTGATCTTAAACATATTAATTAAAAAATACAACAAATATATATATATATTATATCTAGTATTTTATTATTTATGTATATTTTTTCAATATCAAATATTAATTAATGAATAGGGTAATTTTATTTTGTTTAATTTGCGGATCTTTAAAGCATTGTAGAAAGTGCTTTTGTAGCTGTAAGGCCTGACTTTGGTCTTTGGCTCCTTATTATGGCGCATGACAAGCCAGCTAGGATTTAGTTAATATTTATATTAACTGTAGTTAATAATAATAATAATAATAATAGAGGACATTTGCTTTCAAAAATAACCATCATAATAATAAATAACTTCGTTTTTTTCTTTTTTTTCATAATTTAAAAAATTAGGTTAAAATACTACTTTAGACTAATTTCATATGTTTAATTTTAGTTTCTATATTTTTAAAAATCTTAAAACTATTTCATAAAGTTAGTTTAGTGTTGATTTTGTAGTCTCTATTCTCTCTATAAATTATGAAAATATAATCTCTATAAATTATGAAAATATAATCTCATAGTATATTTTTTTGTATGAAAATTATTATTATTACTATTATTTAATAAATTTTGATAAATACTAACTTTGAGGGACGTTCAAAAAATGTCGAATGTTTAAATTTAATATTTATTGAAAGTACAAAAACTAAAATGAAATTGAACTTAAAGTTGACCAAAATAATATTTTAATGAAAGAAAATTATATTTAGATAAAGATAATAAGAAGTATTTCACAAATTCATAATGTAACCAAGGTGAACTAATCGATGTCAAATTTAGCAATAAAGATGGAAATTTTTAACAAATTGAGTAAAAAGAAAAAGCAAAAAAAAGGTAGGCTGAATTTTACATCATTTTTAATTAACTTTTATTTATTTATGGCCAAAGAAACTTTTTTTTTTTTATTTAATTTTCATTCTTGTATGACTTTTGTAAAAGTGTAGTTTCTTAAATAGGATACATGTGAGAGGTTTTGGTTAGTTTGTACTTTTGCACATTTTGTAGTTTCGTAATTTTATTTGGGTTAAAATATTTTGATTCATCTATCTTATAAGTTAGTTTATGTATCGTCGAATATTCAATTTTAATTGTTGTATTTTTAATAAATCTTAAGTTTAGTTTTTGTGTTTGTTTAGGTTGGATTTTTTTAAAAAAAAAAAAGAAAAAAAGAAAAATTTTGTGTTATGATCTATTAGCATTTTTACTATAAATTTTGAAAAATATATTCACATGTTATATTTTCTTACATGAAAATTATTAATATTATTTAACCAATTTGGTAAAATTTTAACCTTGAGGAACTAAGTTTAAATTTTTTTTAAAGTGCATGGATAAAATTGAAAATTTGAAAATATAGAGATTGAAATTGAAATATTAAAATATAGGGACCAAAATAATATTTTAACCTTTTATTTTTTAAAAAATAAATTTGTAATTCCTTTCATTTCTAGTAAAAAAAGTGCTAAACTATTAACCTAATATTTCTTATACATTTTCTTTAAATTTTTTAATTAAATTAAAGCTTCTATAGAGATTTGTAAATGATCAAACTTGTGAATTGAACTATATATAAATAGAGGATGAAATCATATTTGATTGTTTTTTCAATAGACAATTCCAAGAAAAAACTTGAGAGACTTTGAAGTGTGTTTGATTTAACTTTTCAAATGTTTAATTTTAAAATAAATAATTTAAGAAAAAATTAAAATATTTCGCAATCATTTAAAATAGCTTTTGAAGCACTTTCAATATTTGTTTTAAACATATTTTTTTATCAAAAGAGTTTAATAAAAATGATTTTTTAAAAAATAAATTCTTTTTTTCTAGTCAATCTAAACAAATCATTCTTCGGTTGTTTGACGATTCATCAAGGCATAAGGGCATCATATACCTCTTAATTCATAGACTTTCTAAACTCAATTAAAAATGAAAAATATTCCAAGTTACTATAATACGAAAAGATTCTATAGTATAACCATTAATATTTAGTCATGTCAACAACATTGATAATACTACAAGATCCACTAAATAACATATAACAATAAAGTAATAGTAATATAGTTAAATATAAATGACAACAGAAGAAAGTCTTTTAATAATAATTAACGTAGTACTTAGTTAAATTGATTTTTATTTCGTTATTAATATAAACAAAAGTTGCTAATTATTATTACACTCAATCAAACTCAATTTTCTTAGATGATGTAAATTAATGATTGTTTAAAAATTCAACGTTTACAGGTGAGAAATTAAAAGCCTCAAATTAGTTCCTAATAGGCATATTATTCACCACTAGGTTCAAGTTTATGTAAATCAATAAAAATCATCCAAATCATTTAAGGGC
>QLSR01000325.1:79950-114350 GCA_031780015.1 Citrullus colocynthis
AAAAAAAAAAAAAAAAAAAAAAAAAACAAACATTTGTAAGTTTGTTTTCACATGTTTTAAAAGATTAAATTTAAGTTTTAAAAAAATACGGATAAATCCTAAGTTTTCATAGAAATAATAATTTGGTTTTTAAATTTTAATTCATAACGATTTAGTCACTAAATTCTTGAATTTGTTACAATTTAGTCTCTGTTATAAAAATTCTTTATAAAATTAAATATCAACTTTATTAGATAATCACTCCGTCTTTATAATTTATATATAAATTAATTATTGATCAACTTACTCTACGTATATAAAAAATTTAATTAAACTTTAATAATTTACTTCATATTAAGACTAAATTATTAGCGACTAAAATTTAAAAACTAAATGATGCACATAATAGTTTTTAACCTTGAATTTACTCTAACTTAAACAAGGCAATTTAATTCACAGATATTTAAGAAAACAAACCCACCGCACCCAACTTTTTGAATTACTATTATTATTACTATTTCTCCTTTTTGTGTATATATATATATATATATATTTATTTAGAGGGTGAGGGCTAGAAATTTAAATAGATTTAAAAAAGTAGGACCACAAATGCAAACAAAAAACACAAGAATAGTTGGAACAAAATGACAAATACAGTGATACGAGCACCAAACCAACTATTGCTTGAACAAATTAAAAAAATTTCCCTCTCCAAAAAAAATTAAAACAAAAACAAAAAATTTAAAGAAACAAAAAAAAAATAATAATAATAATAAATTAGTAATAAAGAAAAGAAAGAGAAAAAGAAAAATTAATTAATGTATGGGTATGGAGGAGGACGATGTCTTGCTGCAAGTAACCAGACCTTCCATGCTCATGGGATGAGAGAGAAATATAGGGTTTAGTGAGAGAAAAGGTCTTTTGGGGTTGAAGAAGAAGAAGAAGAAGAAGAAGAAGAAGCTGCTGTAGGTCCACCAACTGGTAGTTAGGGATTAATCTTCTTAACCAAACACTTCCTTACAGACCAAGAAGAAGAAGAAGAAGAAGAAGAAGAGTGAGGCATTTGATTTCTTTTCAACTGGGTGTCTTCCAAATTAGCAAATAAAAGCAGCCATAGCCACAAAAAGAGAGCCCTCTTTTCTTTTTGGAGGTGGAAGAAAAAGAAGAGAGGGAGAAATAAAGAGGAATTAAAGTCATCGTTTAGAGAGAGAGAGAAAGAAAGAAAGAAAACCAAAGAAGAAAAAGAAATGGGGTGTTACTCTCACGTGGGAATTGATGCAAATTATAGATAAGAATTGTATGGTTTTAAATTTTTAGATTGTCTTCAAAATCCCAACTCCATTAGAGCTTCTCTCTTTCTCTGTATTCTGTGGATTACTTCTGGGTTTTCCCCCCCTTTTCTTTCTTTGAGATCCGTTGATTTGTTTGTGTTTTTATTCTGTATAGTTCTTTGTTGTTGTGTTTTATCTTTCTGGGGTTTGAAGAAATTTCCGTGAAAAGTTAGATTTGATGTTGTGTTGGTATTTGGGATTTTGCTTTGGGATTTTTGGGCTCCGCCGATCGGGTGCTGTTTTCGAGCTTTTTTGTTCCCTCCGACAACCACAACCGTCGCGGATTTCAGGGTAATTTTTATCTTAAACTATATACTTATGCTCAGTCACCTTTTTAATTTGTTTATTCAACTATGAACTTAAAATATTCAATTCTTGTCTCTGCATATGCTAAGAAAGTACACTCTGCTTGATTTCTTCTGCTGATCAGTTCTGCATGCAGGTTATGAGTAGCTCTATGTTGATTGCTTCTCCTATTTCTTCTTCTTCTTTTTGTGGGGATTTGGGGGAAACTTCTGATTGATGGTTTTTGTTGTGAATTGGTTGCTCTTAATGTGGTTTTGTGAATTTGGCTGTATAGTAAGTAACTAGAGAATCTATGGTCTTGATGTTTGTTTTAATTTTAATATTTCATTAATCATTAGTAGGAAGCTTGTGAAAGTATGGAATTGAAAACCCTAGGAATTTGCCATCATGAGTTGAGTTTGTGTTTGCTTGTTGACATTCAATTGAACTTTTGATTAATTGGTGACTGAAAATTATGTTAGGTGCCAACGATACTTGATCTCGTCACCATAGTATCCGAAAAGTTCTGAATTGAGAGGAAAAATCTATGGCAAGTTACTACTCTAGTTCGAATAACGAAAGGGATGCTACTCCCATCCTCTATTCAAGGGGATCTTTGCTCGGTTCGTATGAAGAAACAACAGTTCTTCCACGGAATATGATGATGCATGTAAATTCTGGGACATACATGGATTCATTGCCTTCGCAGGTGCAAAATGGTTGTGGTCAGATAACGTCCATTGGAGCAGCGGGAACTACCCAACAGCAGCAAGAGTTTTTATCGAATCTTGGTGGTTCGCAAATTGCTGAGCATGATTTCAATACATGGAGAGAGAACCGGAGTGAAATGCTTGGCACGAACTCGATGCGTGGCCCTACCAATGTTCTACATGCTGGGCATAATTTGCAGGGTCAGGGGTTATCCCTTACTCTCAGTACACAAATCCCATCTGCAATCCAAATCCCTTCAATCCCCTACAGAAATTCGGATATGGGTTTAACTTCATTCCTGAGTCCTAATCCGACTAATTCAGGCGAGGATGGCTGCAGAAATGGCGCTTCTAGAGACGAACAGATGAGAAATGGAGAAAACTGGCCGCCTAATTTTCAAGAATTGGCTAAGGGTGAATTATCTCAATACAGCATGTCTAGTATTGCAAGAACTATGCCCAATTCAAAGTACCTCAAGGCAGCTCAACAACTGCTTGATGAAGTTGTTAATGTCAGGAAAGCTTTGAAGCGACCTAATAACGAGAGAAACCAGAGTTCACATGAGCATGAAACTAGAAGTGCAAAGAATGGTGATGCAGGAACCAAAAATGACAGTTCGATGCTCACTGCGAGTGGAGCATCTTCAAACCCTCAAGAAACTGGGAGCAATTCAACATGTGAGCTCTCACATGCCGAAAAGCAAGATTTGCAGAACAAGTTGACAAAGCTTTTATACATGTTGGATGAGGTAATATACTATTTTATATTGATATTTATTTTTGTGTGAACTGGACCATTATAAATGATCCAACCCTCAACTTTTCATAGTTGGATCAACAACATTGATGAAAATCTGTATCAATACTATGTGGCTGTGAAATTAGATGGGATGTCAACTTCTGAATTGGTTTCCATTCATTCCCAGATTATGTGCAAAGGAAGGTGCTAACCTTGAAAAATGGAAATGAATTTACGATACTGTCCTAATTTTGAAGAGTCAGGAATCTGCAAATGGTGTATTAACTGCAGTCTCCTATCAGCAATAATAGTGCCTGCTTTAGGAAATGTGACATTGAATATCTTTGACATTTGTGCATACTGTACTCATCTTGCTAAGGCTTTGCGACAGCTGAATTGGTTTCCTAATACCAAGCAGTTAAATTCAATACTTTGTCCTTTCCGAAGTACTAGCTTAAGCTCAAATGGTCATCGTATGTTGTAGGTTGATAGAAGGTACAATCAGTATTATCATCAGATGCAGATTGTGGTGTCATCATTTGATGTGATAGCTGGATGTGGGGCATCTAAACCATATACTGCACTTGCTCTCCAGACTATATCCCGTCATTTTCGGTGCTTGCGGGATGCAATAGCTGGTCAAGTCAGAGCTACCCGTAAAAGCCTAGGAGAGCATGAGAATTCTGGAAATGACAAAGGAGTTGGAATCACTCGTCTCCGATATGTGGACCAGCAGTTAAGGCAACAGAGGGCTCTTCAGCAGCTTGGTATGATTCAGCAGCATGCTTGGAGGCCTCAAAGAGGGTTGCCTGAGAACTCTGTTTCAATTCTCCGTGCTTGGCTGTTCGAGCATTTCCTTCATCCGTAAATCTCTGAACACCAGTACTTCACTTTACGTTCTCTCTGTTGTGTCAAAATTTAACCAAGTTCTAAATTTCCAGGTATCCGAAGGATTCTGATAAGATCATGCTGGCACGGCAGACAGGATTGACTAGAAGTCAGGTAAAGCTCAGAAGCTTAACATTTTTTTTGTCCTTTCCTTTTTGTATTGTTTGAATTGGCTAGGTAGCGAATTGATTGATGAATGTGGTAATATAAAGAGAAAAACAACCATGACTCTAGAAAGATTGTTGACCATGGATAATATCTTGAATCAATTTGTTGATCATGGCCCTAGAAATCGAAAAACAGCCACGGCTCTAGAAAGATTGTTGATCATGGAATAGCTTGAATCATGTATGATATTTTGGAAAAGGCCAAACTTGGACATGTCTCAAAAGATCTGTCTGCTGGAAGCAGCTTCATGTTGTGTAGGCTCCATAGCTCCAAAATAGTCTTTATATTTCCTTTTGTTATTTAACTCAACCACTAGTTCTTACAATACAATATGTTTCAGGCCAATCATGTTAAGCCAATTTGCCAATCACCTTGCTTTTGGTCATCATATCACATCTTTCTTTTATTTTACTCCATTTGTTGTACAGACACGTGTTCTTATACTTTGGCATCATCTATGGGCTTCTGCAGGTCTCTAATTGGTTTATCAATGCGCGTGTACGTCTTTGGAAACCTATGGTAGAGGAGATGTACAAGGAAGAAATAGGAAGTGTAGACATGGACTCTATATCATCATCTGAAAATGCTGTAAAGGCAACAAAAGGAGATAACAAGACCTTTGAGGATGATAAAGAGGAGGATCTGCAACAAAGTGCAAGCTCAACAGCCACCGAAAGATGTAGCGCTGGAGACATTATCGACTTAAAATCTGATCAAGTCTCTAATCTCGGAAATTCCAGTTCCAACAGACTAGCTAGTTTCCAAAATGGTGCTCACATTGAAGCCCAAAATGAGCTGGTGAAACCGAGCGAGGAGTTAAGGCCTAATGTAAATAACTCTAGTTTCTTTCCTGATGCAATTGTCCACTCTCAGGGTGAGAGTGACAGGTTTATGGCTGCCGCTGCTGCCTATCACATGTCTGAATTGGGAAGGTTTGGGACGGTTAGTGGGGTATCGCTTACGCTGGGTTTGCAGCATTGTGAGAGTGGTGGCATGCCTATGCCTGCTGGGACACATCATGGTTTTGCAGCCATGAGAGGAGACGATATGTACAATGCCGCAGCGTCTTCTCTCGGGGAAACGGTGCATTTTGAATGTGTAAATAGTGGGAATGCGCAACCGAGGTTTGGCCCTTCCCATCTTTATCATGATTTTGTTGTGTAAAACCGCAACTGTACAAGATTGCTGATCTGCATCATATACTAGATGATATGTACACCATTGGGAGGAGCAAAGGAACATGGGTTATTCTGCATTAGAACATAGCATAGGTTGTTCCTTATAGCATTTCTTGCTTGCAGATGATATAAGAATGATTTTTTGACCTCCATATGTGATATATATATATATATATATATATATATATATATATATATATATATATATATATATGGAAACAGCAAAAAACATATTTGTAATATATCATATCATGTAGTTGATTGGAAGGTTAGCTATATTTTTCTTGTCTGGGTGGTTGTCTGCATATGATTCAATTAGTGTTAAAACTTTGGTTTCCACAGGAAATATTAGCTCTTGAATAAATGTGAAGTTATTTTAGATGAATAAACCTACTTCCTTGATTGCATTAAGGTGTAACTCTGCCTTCTATTTTCTGTCTCCATGCTTTATTAGTTTAGATGTCTTGATCTATATTCTTTTACCTACTCTATTTTAGTCTTCAACTTTTACAAGCACCCTAATTGAGTCCTCAAGTTAATGATTCAGTTAAATAACCATCAACTATTGAATGAGTTAGATGTGGAGCTATTTGAACTCTCGTAAAAATATTTGTGTTGGCTTAAATATAGCCATTACATTATCATGGAAGGTTGTGGGCATCTTATATCGTACCCAAATAAAAAAGATATATTAATCTACACTTTCATTAAAGATTAATCCTTTTAGTATAATTTATCTTCACTCACATGTTTGAATTGCTTCAAGCTAAGCATACTTAATATCGAAATTTTTATGATTGAGTCACTAAATAATATTAATATAGTATAATTTTATCCCTTTCGTTCAAATGTAATTTTAGTTCATTCATGTATATGTCTCGAACTCAGGCATTGCACCAGTTTTAAGATTTATTAAATATAAAGATTAAATTTTAAACATTAATTAAAATAAAACGTAGCCCTTGACTAGTATATGACATATCAATGTATTTGTTATATTATTTATTTTGGAAATAAGGTTGGAGTTAAAGTCTATCCCAAACTTCGAAGTACATAAAGTCTAGAAAAAGAATGAATGGTCAGGATCAAACAAGTGCAGGACTGAGTTATGATTGTAAATTACATCAATATATAATTTAAATATTAGTTAAAGAAAATAAATAAATAAATAAATAAAGAAGAAAGTAAACATGAATATTTAAATTGTGCTCAACAGTAGTTCTTAAAATAAAATATAGAACCTTAAATTGTTGGTTTCACGGTTTGAACTTTGAATGGTCTTTTTTTAATAAACAAAATTTACAATGTTGTAATTACACAAAATAGAACGTTAAAAGGAACATTATGAAAAGGTTACAAATATATTTTTAACTTTCAAATAATTCAAATCATTTGAAATTTCTTGTAAAATAAAAATAAAACCATTAGTTTCTTTTCCATAAGCAACTTTCCAAAATCAAGTGATTAATTCAATTGATAAGACATCTATAGTCTTCTTGAGATTGAAGGTTTAGTCTCTTGCTCTCATATTTGTTAAAGTATAAATAAAGTCACTTTTCAAAATTTAAAAAAAAAATCATAAGATTTTTATTTTTTAATTTTTGAATGATAATCACAAATAAAATAATATTTTTTAAAACAAAAATAATTAGAAAACACCTCATGTTGTCACAATTATTGATAGTTTTGTTGAAAATTAAAATGTTTATACATTGGAGATTAAACCATAGGAAAATCTAATGAAAGTTGATCACATAATTATATCTATTAAATAATACTTTGAAATGATTTTCTGAGTTTAGGAAAATAAAAGATACAATAGAAACAGTATAAACAAAATAAAGGGTAAAACAAAAATATAAACTTTATCTTTAATTTTTTAAATCATTTTAGACAATATATATTTAATATATATTTAATCTAATGAATCCAAGATAATAATGAAAACAACCAAAAACAAACAAAATCTAAAGTAAAGAAAAAGTAAAAGTAAAATAAATAAAATTGAAAAGAGTAACTGAAAAAATGCAAATTCAAATACTACTAAGATAAAGAAATCGGTTGAAGAAGAATTGAAGAAGAAGAAGAAGAAGAAACGAAGAAGAAGAAGAAGAAACACCCGATATGCCAACCGGTTTTTTTCAAAAAACAAATCCCAACACCCGAAATCGGAACAAAATGACCAAAAATTGAATAATAATAATAAAAATACAATCACCTAAAATCAAAATTTAAAATTGTTTCCCCTCGACAAAATAGAGTTAAAATCGTCCCATGACAACAAAGAATTAAAATTACAAAAGATTAAAAATCTTCCTGATTAATTAATTTTTTTTAAAAAAAATATAATCTAGAATCATTCAAGAAGCTATTAAGTTACTAATTTTTCGCCGAAGTGAACTTGACTCAATAGTATTAGCATACTCTTCATCCCTTCATCGCTAGGGGTTGGAGGTTCAATCCTCCAGTTGTATTAAAAAAAAAAAAAACCCTATTAATTTTTCCTTAGGTACTCCTAAAATATTTTATTGTGTTTAAAAAACATTTTCTCCACTGGCTATTCCAAACAAAGTATTTGTTAGTTCCATCTAATTTTTCAGATTTATATACATCTACTACTAAATCACCGATTGATCCCAAAGTCTAAACTTATGGACAAAAATAAATTTAATATTTATATCATTTAATACAATATTAATTGGGAAGGAAATATAATATTGGGAGTTTGAACACAGAACCTCTTGCTCTGATACCATGTTAAATCACCGATTAATCCAAAGGTTTAAGTTTATGGGTAAATATAAATTTAATATTATATCATCTAAGATCCACAACTCCGTCGATAACAAAGGAAATAATCAACATAAGCAGACAACTTCAGTTAATATTCTACACACATATTATTGCATAATGAGTTTAGAGTTTACCCGTCTCCTTCAAATTGGAAGTCCTGCATTCGGCTCATAAGCACTTCATTCTAGGCTCCTTATTCCACATCTAAAGATGGATTTCTTATCCAAGTGTAACCTGTAGCTCCGTTATTCAAAATTATTAAGATGGGTAGCATAAAATGGAAATTGTACTCAAAATTAACTGTACCAAAACTTTGTTACCCAAAAACTTTGATCAGAGGTCTGTAGGAGTTAGCTGAGTGTCACAAATTCCATTTACTGTGAACAATATCCAGGCAAGGCAGTAGTCATGCTATACAAGTCAAGAAAGAAAGTCAACTAACACCATTTGGATATCTGCCTATGCTCTTTACAAATAAAAGAAGAACAAAAAAATCCATGAACAGGTTATAGGAGCAAAATGGTCTCATGAAGAGTTTCGATGGGACAATGATGGATAATAATTCCCTTTGGCTCATCTGTACAATTATATTGCAGGGTCTACCTAAAAATAGTAAAGAAGACAATGTCAGGAACAATGATTCTAGAATAAAAGTAGATCAACTGAGGAGAATAAAAAGTGAACTGACCTTCTGTACAGAACTTTGACATCTTGTCCTAGAAGTGGGGTTTCTAGAAAATTATCGCCACACTGTTTCACGTCAACAGTCTCCACTTCAAAGTCATGATAGCCACAATACTCGTTCCACTCAAACCACATCTTCGCAATCAGTTCCTTCTTGAAACAAGTACTGTGATCTCCCTCTTCAGGTGAATCAGCAGCCACCAATCTATATGCGAAGACTTTCTTCGTTTGACCAGGACGGAATGCACGACCAATTGCCTGACGGGTCACTGATGGATTGAGATGAACATCCAAGATGATGATACGCGATGCCCCTACCAAAGATATACCCTCCCCACAAGCCTTAATGGAGCCAAAGAAGACTTTGGCATCAGGCGAGTTGTTGAAACGTTCCATCGACCATTCCCGTTGCTCAGGAGTTGTTTCGCCAGATATCATAAAGGTTTCTCTTCCTGGACTCCAACCCTTCTTTTGCACAACCAATCTCTCCATGAATTTCAAAGGAAGAAGGTATTGGCTGAAAACCAGAAGTTTTTCCCCAGTAGTAGCGCACAAATTCAGCATATTAAGAAAGAATTTTGTCTTCACTCCATCTCTAACATCCATCTTATCAATGACCTCATCTATTTTATCATCCGTTACAGCAGCATTAACAGAGAAAACATTCAACTTCGGATGCAAATAAACAGCACTACCAGCAGAGCTTATTTTGAACTTCCTGTTGAACTTTTTTACTTTTTCACCTTCATGTTTCTGTTTAGAGGTGAGATTTAGCACCACAGTGAAGTCAACCAGTCCAGGGAGCTCATCGAGAAAATCTCCTTTATAATAATGCAGAATCTTGCTGGTCATCTCACGTAAATCATGGATGACACTTACTTTCCTCCGAAAATCTGTATCCTTCTGAAGCGTATGTTCCACCAGATCATAAAAAGCAGCATCCACACCAGCTTTGAACTGTTTCCTTACACCAGGTATATCTACTCTCGACATGATGCGTTTGATAATAGGTCGAGAAGTTTCTGATCTCATGAACTTTGGTCGAACAAGATTCACTATATTGAATACCTCTTTAACATGATTTTGATATAGTGTTCCTGAAAGAACCACTTTTCGTGGAGTTCTGACTTTGGCAAGAGTTTGCAAAGTATCAGTGTTCTCATTTCTTGGTGTATGCCCCTCATCTAGGATAAGAATCGTAGGAACCTGGAGCAATATATTTTGACAGGCAGTTGATGCAGCACTGGTCTCAACATCACAGACGATTGTGGAAAATTGTTTGTATCCTAAGAACAGAATACTCTTGTGCTCGACCCACTGATTCAGTACTGTCAGCTGTTGAGCCCTATTATCTGCTTTAACGGAATAGAAATCATAGAGTGGAATATCTTCCACTTGCCAAATCTGAAACTCTTTTTTCCATGTAGCCAAGATTCCTTTGGGAAGCACAACCAATGGTCTAGCCTGTGGATACTTAGCTAAAAAACTTTGCATGAAACTGATAATCATAAATGTTTTTCCAGATCCGGGAGCGTGGGCCAAAATGCAGCCTCCTGGATTGTCACTTACCAAGTTGCTTATAAGGAAATTGAAACCCTCAATTTGATGAGGTTTCATTTGCTTCATATGCCTAGGGTGTGCAGAAATTTCAGTTACTGTCAAATCATCTTCTGAAATTTTAACTCCAACAATATTGCCGGAATCTTTGTTACGAGATTCAGACATGTATGTTCTTGTGCTTCTCTTACCCTGGGAAAAAATACAAATCATTGCAAGATTAAGTTCACAGAAGATGATAGAGATGATAACAATTGAAGATCACTAACGATTTTTCAAAATTATATTACTTGAAATTAAGAATATCACCCTCAACTGAGATCCTTGAAGGCTTGAATTACATATCCTATCTCAAGTATATGAGGAGCGAGCTAAACCTACTCAGCTCTTTAACCTCCGCTCTAACAAGCGAAGTAATATGCAAAGCTAGAAGTTACATAAAATGACAATAGAGACAAACCTTGTTGTACTGAAACTCAAAAATGGTCTCAATTCCTCTGTCAATAACCCCACAAATGCGACAGACATAACCAAGATCATCCTTCAAAAGAAAAGAATGATCACAGTCCACAGCATCTGTAGTTTGCTGGTTAGATGATGAATCTAAAGCGGCATCCAAGTCCTAGTAGAAGTTAAGATTGCAAGAATTAAACTTCAATAGCAAGAAGTTATTACAAATTAATAAAAGGACCATGACAATAAAGGAAATAAAGGTGTAAAATTCTACATCAATCCATACATATAATTATGTTTTTGCTTTAAAGAAGTAACAAACTTTTCCCTACATAGGTAAGCTAAAACAATATTCAATATACAAGAATATACAGAGATCCCCTCAAACTGTAATTACAGAGCAGGAAAAAATAATCTTACAGAAAAACCCTCTCAATTATGACCAGCGTCATTTAAGGAATTATTGGCAATAATTGCCAAACGAAGAAGACAAATAGCTTTGTATTTAGTTACCTAACTCACGTCCAATCTCTCAATCCACTCTAGAGCTTTATCATGAAAAGTCCCTCTGATTTCTTAGAATCCAAATTTCTAAAATAACTGTTTTCACAGCATTGATCCAAATTAACTCAACTTTGCTTTTGAATTTCACTCCAAGAAGACCTTTCTTTTGTGTCACACCATCAATGAAATGTTTACGTTTCCTATATTAAAACATATATTTTTTTAAAGAAAAAAAAAAGGGAAACAAGACTTGATGTAATGAAAGGGGACTAATGCTCAAAATATAATGAAATAAAAATGAAGCAAAATAAAGCAATTACAACCAATAACAGAACTAAGTAGGCATTCCAATTTAAACACAAGTCCTTAATAGAAAAATCTATAAAGAACTTGGAAAGAGAGCATCATGAAGGAGCATTGAGTCTACTGGCCTCAAAACACATATACATGTAAATCTTCGCTCTAAGAAGGAGATGATCTTGATCTTCACTATCAAGACTATCTTTAACACAAATGGGTAATGAAACTAACAAAAGGAAATTTCATTTTACATTTTTTTTTTGCTGTTTTCAAGTCATTATTTAACGAGACCCGGACTAGCTTTGGTCCCTAATAAACTAAGGGTATATAATTAGGAATTAATGCATTGCAGATTATAAACAAGAGCTGAAGGAAACTGCAGTCAGTGAGACCAAATATCTAATAGCAATACCTTGGCACATTCTAATGCCATTTGCATATCGTTCCAAATATCTCCAAGGCCATCGTCCTCACTGTTAGCCTGTTCGCTGACCTCATCCCCATCCTCTTCTACACCAACGTAAACACCTTTGTCCTTCTTACTTATAGTTTCACTTTCACTAATAGGAGATGCTTCCTCCCCATTTAACGCTTGGTGATCCCAGGAAGCTCGGTGATCCTAACAATCAGTTGACAAATTAGACAGACATGGTGAGTAAAAAAAATGGCCAGGGAAGAGACAGGAAGGGAGAGATTATAGAACTGGCCCTTCACAAGAGAAAGGAATCCTTAGAACATATACAAATTATCATATACAAATTATTTTCAACTCTAAACTTCAAGAATATAATTGCATAAAAGCACTACATCTAGACATCGACCGATAGGACAAATCAATGTAGAATTTGAGACTATCAAATGTGTAGAAAGTTCCATCATGTTATCAGTTCTCTTTCCATGTTCAGAATTAGATCTAGAATGCTTACCAAAAACGTGAATTAACTAAATGTGTCATTGGTAATGAATTGACTTTTTTGGTGGAAGATGTATGGATTGGGTATTCATCTTTTGAGATTATTTCATTAAAATAAATAATTACTTCTTTGGATCGAAGTGCTCTCAATTGCCTCTTTCACTTTTGATCATACCAAATTGACATGTACTTGGGGAAGAAATTTCAACAACATGGAATTAAGTATTGCTTCTTATTTTGCCAAAAGGGGAAAAAAACAATAAAAATTAAATAATTAGAAAGACACAAACAAACAACAACATGGATTAAGGTAAGCTGATGTCCCCAATGCATATTCTCCAAACTTTTTTTAGGAGTAGAGAGGTATAGCCTACTTTTCATCTTTTGAAAATCTGCACTGTAAATAGAATTCTTCCTTGTAATTGCATATCACTCTTGACTATTTGTTTGTATTAATTTCCACAAATTTAATATTCTAGTTTGATTAGGAGGAAAAAAAGGTAAGCTACTACATATGATATTGGTTATTTATTCTTAACAGTATAGACATGGATGTATCACAATATTCAATTCATGTAAATGCTTGAATTGAATAAATGCAGCTATAGTAACATAGGCGTCTAACGAGCTCACCACTACCGCTATGTCCTTGAAGAAACTTTGTCCTGGTGGTCTAGGCAGCACAACCTCTTGAAATGGATGTATGACCCTCTGCTCTTTGCTTTCTTCCTCATCAGAATCAATTATTACGATAGGCAATCGTGATTTCTCAACATTGTTGGAACGATCATCAGTGACAGAATCATCCTCCAAATCAATGAGATTATGAACCAACTGGGAAGCTTGATTGTTCATTGTCCACTCTCTACTTCTACCCAGATCAAATAACATACTTGACAGGGTAGGATACTTGGCAATGTAAGGACTTAGAACTTGCAACTTACGAGAAACAAGGGCTTCTATCTCTTTAGTGACACTTCCAAACTGACCACAATCCAAATCATCGATCAAATTACTAATAGCAAACGGATCTGAGTAATCAATTGTTTTTGCTGAGTTCTTCATTTTGTTTTGTATTGGTGTGTCACATTTTTGGGCAGAAAAGGTGGCAGCGCTAGGAAAGTCTTTTCCATCGGTAGATAATTTTAGTCTCTTACGTCTCCCATAATACAGTCCTAGGAAAAATGGATTGTCCATTATCAGTATCTAACATATGACTTTGATGAACTTCATAGAATAAAAACAAACAGCCTTCAATTGTCACAAATGTGGGCCCAGCAAAGAAAAACCAAATTCAAGTGTTCATCATAAAAAATGAATAACAAAAAACTAAATTCAAGAATATTTCACCAGGAGAAAGGAAAAGGAAGAGATTAGATGAAAGCAACTATCCTGAAAGAAAATATGACCAGTATCAAATAAAGCTAGAACTTGAGATGGAGAGAGTAAGAACATCATGGAAGAAAACTGAGTTGTTTTCACCTTTAACCTCCTTTAGTAATTGAAAAAAAATGCTAAACAACCTGTATCCTAAACATTACAAAGCATGTTAGATAAACAAAAAAATGACTATTTTTCCACATAGAAAACAGTTTAAACAACAAATACCTGACATAATCCTGCACATGACTGTAAAACCATGAATGATATAAGTTACAAAACAAGAACGTTTCATTCTCTTGAAACCAACATAGTAGGCCCAATTATTTGTTTGTTTGAAGAACCCTGTTCTGACAGCTAAATGATCCATAGTATCAGATAATTTAAGCTCAACAAACTTTCACATACATATCCCTTCTCTAACTTCCTGGGTTCATCAATAAATTTTTCTACCAAGACCATTTTATATTCACATGACTGTCAGCTAAACAAAGTCACATCCACACAAAAACAGCATAATCAGTGCAATAAGGAACGAAGATAGCAAGAGCATCATAGCATGCAACATTCCATTAGCTATAACCAAGCGAAAGGCAATAACCAGAACAATACAAGATCAGCAACATGAAAACAGTCCGAATACACACAACCCAGAAGGTGGGGGAAAACCCCATTAAGGGAAGAGAAAGAGTACCATTCGGAGTAGCGTAGCTATTGTGAGAGAAGTCAATGGTCGCGTCCATGGTATGTTCCAAGTTCAGCAAACACTGAGGCAGTTCAACAAACATACAACAAAAAAGTGAAGATTACATTACATAAAAGTGAAAGAAAAGGGGGCAAAATAGAAAGAAATGGAAAAGAAGAGATGGGAATTGGGGAGTTGGTGCATAAAACAAACAACTGACCAATTTGATGAATCCGAGCGGGGGAAGAAACTGAAAATAGAGTTAGGAAACCCCAATTTCAACAATTGAGGGTCGAATTGAAAGGGAAATTGACTCACATTTTCATTCAATCCCGCTGAGGCTGTTTCTTGCGAGAGAGAAGAAGGAGAGAGTATTGAGTGTGAGACGAAGGAAATGGAAGGGCTCTGCTCTGCTCTGCTGCTGCAGACTGAGGCAAAACGGCGGCGTTTTGGGGAAGCTCGCTCGAGCGTTGACGAAGGTGGGGATTTGATTTCGTGGACCAATCAGAATTCGTGAAAAATAGTCACAGTTTGAGTTAGCCTACGTTGCCCATTGCGTCCATACGTCACCTTTCCGATTCAGACACCCACCGGTGGGGGATTAATCTTTAACGCTAAATTATACTGAATACAGTTTCATATTTACGTAAAAGATATCTTTAAATCTCGAATTTTTTTTTAATACTTTCCTATTATTTAAAATTAGCTTTAAATAGAAATGGTTAGTATTTTGTTTAAAAATACTCTTAAACTTAAATAAATAAAAAATTTCAAAAATACATTTATTATTAGTATACGAATACAAACTGTCAATATCGTTTCAAAAATATTTTTAAGCTTTCAAAAGGTGCATTAATATTTTTATTTTTATCCTTAAAAAATATTAATGTTCTTTCCATTAGTATAGTGGTCAATTTATTTAAAGCTATCTTAAGTTCGAAAAATACCAATTTTAAAACAAATTATATAGACATCCTTTTTATTATTATTATTATTATTAATTCCACAAAATGTCACAAAATTCTAAAATCAAAATCTTCCCTTAAAGCTTACCAAATCGATAAATAGTCAAATACAAACGTAATGTATTTGGTTGTTAACACGCACACTTAACTACTAATGGACAATATTATTACGACATTTAAGTCTTAAGATCTCATTTGTGCTTCCATCATTATCTTTCTTTATTATATAATCTATTTACATTAATTGAAATGGGGCACAAAAGTGAGCTTAACTCGACGCTAATAGACATGGTCTTCTTCCTTAAAAGGTTAGAGGGGGACGAAGGTGATGAAGTGTAAATAAACGGTAAGAACCTTAGACTTCGAGGTTGATAGTACAAGCAATCTGTCAGTTGAGCTATGCCTATTTTGGTTATTTAATTTAATGTACCTTAATACATTAATAATTTTGTTTTATATAGGATAATTATTTTAAATGACAAAACTGATAAAAATATTTACAAATACTAGCAAATATCACAGTCTATTTGTAATAGATTGCGATAAACTATTATTTGTGTCTATCATAACACAAATAGATATAGATAATAGTCAATCATGATCTATCGCAGATAGATAGTGGAATTTTGCTATATTTGTAAATATTTTGATTTATTTCCCTATATTTGAAAACAATAATTATATTAATGTATCCAATACAATAAATATTTTTTCCCTCATTTAATATATCAAATGTATTAATATATTAATTTGAACGTGACAAGTTTTATTCCAATTAGATATTCCCTAAATTGTTCGTATAAGGTAGCAAAAGGACCTTATGGACCTGCAAATTGTAAGCACTAATAATACAAAATTAATCAATCAAACTCTTTAATTTAATTGTTTTTCACTCATTAACTATATGTCACTCTCATGTAGACCTAGAGTTGAACTTTTATGCATTGTATAATAAATTATGGCCATGAATATGATAATTACAAACAAGTCATTTCTTCATGAGTTGTTCGTAATTACAGTTGGATCAAATATTTGTTTACTCCTATAATTACCTTTTGCACCATAAGTATTATTGATTCTCAGTAATTTGTTCATGATCCAACCATAAACCAAAATCCCTTTTGGACTAGTGAGGGAGCGAACCCCATTATTCAAGTCTTGAAATCAACACTTAAATTGACTACTCATTTGCTTTCCCTATATGGGAATAAGTGAATTTCACATTGTGAAATTACGTTATCAGTTCTCTATTTGGTCAAGTCTCCAAAATGGTAGACTTATTAAATCAACTACTATGGCCCTTCTCACCCATGAAAATCAAAAGACGAGCCCTCACATGCAAGAGTTCATAACTCATTGACGATTGATATCGATTCGCATATGATCATTTTGTAAAATATTAATCTTCTCAACTAGTTGATTTAAAAAGAGAAATTAAGTATTTCGTAGTCTAGAATTGTACAAATTCATTGTATACGATACTCTCACTCACGTGTCTTCGTGTGAATAGTTTGGATCAAATTGTTTGTAACAACAAAGTGAGATATCCATGGTGTCACAATGATAAGACACTTAACTTTATCTATATATTACAAAACCTTTATATTAGTTATTGAACACGATCCACTTGTATATCAACTACATATTATTTAAGATTACAGTAATAATCTCAATCTCTTACTATAATGAATAATACATTAGTTACGAGACTGTAAAGGGAAAATCCCGACATTCTAAACATCACAATCTAATGATGAAGATATATTGAACAACTGGTTACATCATTTGTCCTATTACAACTATTTAAGTCGAAGTGGGTGACATGACAAAATTGTATGGCGTTGTGTGTATGAGTGTAATCTAAATCATATATATGCAAAACACATCATCATCTAACGATTGAGATATATTGAAGGGAGAGTTACATCATTTTGTCCTGTTACAACTATTTGGGTCGAAGTGGTTACATGACAAAGTGATATATCTTTTAATGTATGAGTGTGATATAGACCATAGATATGAAACATCATATTTAATGGTTGAAATTAAATATGTACGAATGAACAATAACGTCTTTTGCCTCATCACAACTATTTGGCTTGAAGTGGTTACATGAAGATGTAGTGTATTATTTCATACATTAGTATGATCTAGATCATAATATAAAATATCACGATCTAAGAGCAAAAATATATTTGATAGGTTGGTTTTCTCTTTAAAATTTCATAAACTCCAAATTCTCTCTCTTTAAATATGTATACAACTACGTGGGCAATGTAAATGGCTATTACATTTATTAGAATAGCTTTTAACTATTTTTCTGTGGTATTAAAATAAAACTATAAATTCCAAATGCATCCTCGTTGCATTAAAAGTTGTACATCTTGTAAATTATTTTAAGTTGCAATATTTGCTTTACAAAGGTGAAATCTGTATCACTTAACTAACTTTATGGTGCAATTCATTAAATTTGAAAGTTAAGTGGTTTGATAAAATTGATATATTTTACTAGACAAAATGAGGTTAGTTTAGTGGTAATTAATATGACTCTATTTTTTCGAGGTCAAGGTTTCATCTCCCACCTCACAATTGTTATATTAAAAAAATTGATATACTTTACCAGATTATAGGGTTAAAATTGATAAATTGAAACCTAAAAACAAGAAATTTAATGAAAACAAAGTTGTATTCCATCTTTTTCAGATATATGTTTGGTACTATATATTTATAAATCACAAAACTAATTATAGTTACTCACAAATATTTAGTTAACAATAAATTATTATTAATTTATTTATGAATACGATTTATGTTAAAAAAAATTATATGATCATTATTTTGTAATATTATATAATTTATAATATAAAATACATTTTTTAAAAATAAATTACATATATGCTGAATCCAATGAATCTGAAAACATAAAATAGTCTCTACCAAACATACACTTAGAAACCTATTAAAAATAAAGTTTAAAGCGACACAAAATTGAAAGTGCATACATCTATTGACACTTTCGAAAGTTTAGGAATCACAAAAGCTCATAATCTGTCAATTTGTGTCTCATAGGTCCCATGATTTAAAAAGTATCTAATAAGTTCTTAAACTTTCAATTTTTATTTTTATTTTCTTAATCTAATAAGTCTTTGATATTTCAATTTTGTGTTTGATAGGTGATTGACTTATATAACATTTTTTAAGTGCATGTTTAGAAATAGTTTTGAAATTGTTAAAATAACTTTGTTATGTTTAAAATCATTTTGGAAGCGCGTCTTTAATAATTCAAAACTAAGATTTAAATTTCTACGATTAGATGCAATTTTCATATAACCGAAATTGGTTTTGAATGGTTAAAAGCATATTTTAGAGTGATTTTAACTATTTCAAACTCAATCTTAAACATGCTAATCAAACTCAATCTTAAACATGCTCTAAGATTCACAAATTTATTAGACATAAGATTAAAAGTTTACTAGATACAACATTTAATTTTATATTAACAGATTTGTTGATTTTTTAAAAATGTCAAATATGGTAGAAACTAATTAGACATAAACGAAAAGTTCAAAGATCTATTAGATACAAAATAAAAAATTTACGAACATATTAAATTAGGTTTAGGCATAATATTAAATTTTCATCAACGTGTCGATATTTCCATATTTTCATGCGTTCAATATCGACATGAGCGATGAATCGATATTTCTATTATATTGTGAACAAATCCAGTAAATACAAAAAATAAGCATAAAAATACCACTAATATGAATACAATATAAATAATAGACATGCTAATTTATTTAAAAATTACAAAATATTTATTTACTAATTTAAATTATTTTTTTAAAAAATTGATATGTCCGTCTAAATTTCTAGATATTTTGATCGATACAAAAGATCACCCATCAAATTAGGGACTGATTTGCAACTTAAGAAAACATAGCCAAAATTGGAAACGGTATAGAGATGGAATTATATATAAAAAATCAAACATTTTTCTAAATATATTTATAAGAGACATGAATTATGAAAAAGAAGAAGAAACCGACAAGTCGTCAGTTGAAATTTGCTGAGCTCAACCTAACCTCGAATCCAAAATCCAAACACCCAACGAAGAATTAAAATAAAAAAAAGAAAAAGAAAAAAAGGGAAGGAAAAATATATAGCGAAAGCTTCAGAGTTGAGAGTTCAATGCTGACTTCCTTTTATGTCTTTTCCATTTAGTATATGGCGCTTCCTCCAGCCGCCCTTCCCTGTGAGAACCCCATTTGGGCGAATTCTTTATAAATTTTTTCCTACTGCTTACCCGCTCGATTCTTCCCAATCCCAGATTCTACACTCAAATCCCCAAAACCCCGTGTGATTTTATGGTCTTTCTCACTTGTTTGCGTCTTCTCTAAGTCAATTCCCACTTCCAATGGCTTCCCAGCAGCAGTTATCCGCCATTAAGGTATTACCCTTCAACCATATCTCTTTTAAGTAGACTTTTGTCACTCAATTCGACTGTTTTTGGGCTTATCTCAAGTGGGTCGTTGTGTTTGTAGGGCGCTAAAGTGCTTATGGTTGGTGCGGGGGGAATCGGCTGCGAGCTTCTCAAAACTTTGGCTCTCTCGGGGTTTCAGGACATTCATATTGTAATTGGGTTTTTTCTTTTTCCTCCCTTGCCTTTTGGTTTGAAGTTTTTTGTTGAGGATCACTGTTTTTGGGTTTTGTTTTACGCTTAATTTTGTATCGTTTCTGCTCTCAAATTTCGACTTTGTTGCCTAATGTATTGGCACTTTGTGGGTTAGGGTTTAAATGGGTTAATATGATCGCGTGTGTGAAGTTTGTGGGTGGAGTGGACTATTGTCTTCGTTATCCTTGTTTTCTGTTTTGTTCGTAGAAAGACGTTTCTCTTGTGTTCCCCCCCCGGTGATGCCCAACCAATACTGTTTTGTAAATTATCCGTGTAAGGTTTCCCCTGAAACTATCTTTTGCAAGATAAGAATTGTTAGCATTTTAGTAATTTCGTTTGGTAGAATATTTCATCTTCCCCTTCTCCAAAAGATAAATTGGGTGGAAAGAAGAAACTCTTCTACTCTTAGAAGCATTATGTTTAAACCGTTTGGTATTATGGCACTTCATCAAAAAGTTTTTGATCTAACAGTCGAGAGCCACCTATTTTGAAAAAAAAAAAAAAAAAACGAAGTTGTGACTGCTAAGATTTAAAAGATATTTCTCCTCTTCTCGTAGATTGTAACCTTCATTTGAGCAGATTCGTGAGATATTGTTCTCTTTATGATTGATGCATCCAGAATCATATGTAAATACTTCAAATTTTGAGAGGGGAGGTGGCAGCAGCACCTAGCTCTGCTCCGCCCAACATGTTGGCTGGACGGTTTATATTTTAATAGTTGATATTGGTATCCTGATAATGGGTTTACTAATATTAATGAATGTTTGTCATTTCATTGTTTTATAATATTGTACTAGTGAAAGTTTAGTTTGGAACTTCTACTGATTGTATCAATGCATTTTCCTTTAAATTTTAAGGGCTTTATGTGTTTTCAGTGTACACTGAAATTGTTAGATCACTTTAAGAGGTTCAAAAGAACAATCTTGAATGTGGACTATGGTGTTCATCAACTGTTGATTTGACTCATGCATGATTTTTTCCCCATAGATTCATGTGCATTGCTTAATACTTGTTTGCAGATTGACATGGACACCATAGAAGTGAGCAACTTAAACCGACAATTTTTATTCAGAAAATCCCATGTAGGGCTTTCAAAGGCTAAGGTGTGGAAAATTTCGTTTTTCATCTCTTGGTGGCAATGCAGGTTCTGTCATTGAACTTCTGACAGATGTTTAACTTTTTTATGCTAGGTTGCTCGAGATGCTGTCTTAAGATTCAGACCTAATGTTAGCATTACCTCATATCATGCAAATGTCAAGAATCAAGAATTTAATGTAGATTTTTTTAAGCAATTTAGTGTTGTTTTGAATGGACTCGACAACTTAGATGCGAGGCGTCATGTGAATCGTTTGTGC
Source organism: Citrullus colocynthis (assembly GCA_031780015.1). Classification (NCBI taxonomy): domain Eukaryota; kingdom Viridiplantae; phylum Streptophyta; class Magnoliopsida; order Cucurbitales; family Cucurbitaceae; genus Citrullus; species Citrullus colocynthis. Next base: position 101,493 of record QLSR01000325.1, read on the forward strand.
TTGGCAGCTGATGTTCCCTTAGTTGAAAGTGGAACCACTGGATTCCTTGGACAGGTGACCTGTTTTTTCAAATGTGCATGACAAGAAGAATATGATGATTGGTTATGCATATGAAACCCATCACATCCTTATAATTTCTTTTTACGTCATGACAATAACGACGACTATGTGTAAATGGAAAGTTGTACTTTTAGTTTACCCTTGGAAACCCTGGCACAACAACTTTTAGTGAGGTGAAAAGAGTGGAACCTGTTTCTAATGAAGGACTTAGTTTTTGTGCTTGTTTTTCAAATGATTTATTATTATTATTATTGTTATTATTATTATTATTATTATTATTATTATTATTTGTAATGCATCTTCCTTGCTATTCCTTGAACTATATGTGATATAAAGTCCAGGTCATCAAAACTCATTCTATTTAATGTTCAAACAGACTTTTACAATTTGTTAAAATTGTGGAAACTATGCTGGTGAATTATTTTTCATGGATCTTGAGAGATTTGAGGTAGTTCTTCTTTTTATATTCCAAAGTGAAGTCTGATTAAAAAGTTGGAACTATGTGAAGATTGGAGCTGAGCCTGCACACACACAGAGACACACACCTGCACACACACAGAGACACACACCTGCACACACATGTTTTTATTCATGATGCCTATTTGCACTCATCCCCAGTCTATGAGTTCAATACTACTTCAACATTATTTTCTCTTTCATCTCGATTGGCTGAATGTTAATGTGTGCTTAGTCATGGTTTTTTCCCCTGCTTGAACTTTTTATTTTCAACTTTGGCCCAGGTCACAGTCCATGTCAAGGGAAAAACAGAATGCTATGAGTGCCAGCCAAAACCGGCCCCAAAAACATATCCTGTCTGTACCATTACTAGTACTCCATCAAAGGTAACAAGGGTTATGATTTATATTGTTGTTTTCTTGTTCTTGTGGTTGAAAGGTTTATTACGTCTGATCAAGTTGTTATACCAGTCTTATTTTACTCAATTATAAATCTGAATGGCTTTTTTTGGGTTAACTAGCAATATACAAATTTTGTTCAAATTCATGATGAGAAGTGACATGGATTAAAAAATGGTGGGGGTTGGAGTGACCCAATATTTTTGTTTTTTATAGTAAAGAAAAATTTCATTGATGAGATGAAATTACAAAAGGGGGATCATATCCAATGGATTACAAAAAACTTCTCCAATTGGTCATAAGATAAAATAAAGTATAATTACAAAAAGGAGCGATCAATTTACACCAACTTAGAGATTAGAAAGTCATAGATTTGAGGGATGCATTGTAGTCTTGTTCCTTATCTGTAAAGATGATTGTGTTTCGTTCATGCCAAGTAGACCAGAGGAAAGCACAAATGAAGTTCAACCAAAGAATCTTCTTCTCCCTTTTGAAAGGGTGGCCATTGAAAAGGTAGGAAATGATGTCTGGAGAGTGTTGAGAAAGGTTGTATGCCATCCAAATTCATGAAGGATGAATTCCAAAATAACCTGGCCCGATTGCATAGAAAGAATACGTGTGGGGGATTCCCCAGCGGTCTTGCACATGATACAACAATTTGGAGAGATGAAAATCCATGGTGATCGTTTTTGCAGCTTGTTCTGCGTGTTGAGGCAAGTGTGGCTCAATTACCAAATGAAAACTTCACCTTTTCAGGATAAGCACTCCAGATGGATTGATAAAGAAATTTGAAGTTCAAATCACCTTTAGAGGCCAGAGAAAGTGGAAGGATTTGGCAGAAAAGACCCCATTTTTCTCTAACTTCCAGCATCAAACATGAGCAGAAGCATTTACATGGGAAAGGTTCAAGAGCATGGGAGAGGATGGGCCATTCATCAATTTCATCATCCTTCAGATTTCGTCTAGGAAAAAAGTTCCATCATTCAGTGGTTGGATCCCACATATCAGCAACCAATCCATTTGGCTTTTGTGATAAAGCAAATAATGAAGGGAATCTGTCTTTTAAAGAAAACTCCCTCAGCCAAGAATCTGTCCAGAAGCTAGTAGTTCTGCATTACCAATTTTGCAAGAGATATTGGCAAAAATGAGATATTTAACATTCTGTATGCATCCCCAGGGACCCTTGGAGGCGCTCAAAGATTGTGACCCGCTTTAAAATCAAAGTGAGTGGAGCCAAATTTAGCAATGATGACTTTCCTCCATAAAGTGGATTCCTCTCCATGAAATCTCCAAATCCATTTAGCCAATAGAGAATTGTTTGTCTGCTTAATATCAACAATCCCCAAACCGCCTTCCTCAAGAGGAAGTTTAACCTTGTCCTATCTCGAACTGTGTGGGCCCCCCTTGTCCTTGGTTCCCTTCCATAGGAAATTTCCAAAAAGTCTCAATGGATGTACACAACTGACGGGTATAGGAAAAAGGGTTAAGTAACATATGGGGAGATTGGCTGTCATAACTTGGATAAGGGTCAAACAGCCTTCTTTGGATATATGAGAGTGTCTCAAAGAGTGAAGTCTTTTTTGAATTTTTTTCAATGATAGGGACCAAAAGGCTGAAATTTTAGCCTTACCATTGGGAACTAAACCAAAGTATGTAGCCAACTGATTACCAACATTTACAACCCATCCTAGCTGTCAAGGTGTCAACAGTAGATAATTCAAGGTGCATCCTAAAGAACTCATATTTTTTGACAATTAATATTTAGCCTGGAAGCAACTTTGAAATCTCTAATCAGGCATAGGAGAACAAAATTGTGTCGTCAACAAATTGTAAATGGGTAATGGATATTTGTTGTGAAGTCTTCCCTACTTCAAACCCTTTAATGGTGCCTCTAGATTCTGCAAGCAAAAGCATTTGGCTCAACACATCCATAACAATGGTAAATAAGAAAGGGGAGAGGGGCTCACCTTGTCGAAGTCCTCTAGATGCAGAAATTCTCCCATATGGCTTACCATGGAAATAGAGAAATTTGTGGATGAGATACAACCTTTAATCCATTTCCTCCAAATTGGGCCAAAACCTTTAGCATCAAGAATAGGATAAAAAAGTTCCCAATCGACCTAATCAAAAGCTTAATGACCACACATGACTTGTGCTTGCAGATTCTTTCATCAATAAGCTCATTACTGATAAGTGAAGCATCAATAATTTGCCTACTAAACACAAAAGCAGATTGGCAATCTGTTTTCTAGTACAATAGGAGGTGAGAGAATTCGAACCACATATCTCATGGTCGCTAACACTATAATTGATTGGTTGTTTGTTATAGTGTGGGGAAACACTTTCTTGAGCTGTTCTGAGAGGACCCAAGCAGTAAACTTGTTAAGGCAAGTAGTAAGATTGATCGGTCTAAAATTCCCCACTTTAATGACTTGTCTTCTTAGGCGTAAAGCAAATGTAAGTCTCACTGGCTTTGGCATTGATGATAGCATTTTCAAAAAAATTGTCAAACTCCCTTCGGATATCATCCTTGAGGATGCTCCAAGATTTTTTGAAAATTTAGCAGTAAATCCGCCTGGTTTCGGTGATGTATTAGTACCCAAATCACTGGCAACAAAGTGGATATCTTCTTGTGTGAAAGGATGTTTCAAGATTCTAATTTGTTTCATAGAAATAGGGCTCCAATAAATAGTCTTGAGAGAATTTTTGAAGTCATCTTGAAGAGAATAATTCTTCTGTTATTTCTAGAGGATTGTGCTGCCAATTGCATTGCCTTTATTGATTTTCTGCAGACTTGAGAGAACTAATACAATGGCTGAGTTCATAGAACAAAAAAAACTAATATAAGGCCAAGTGGCTAAGTTGTAATTATTACCAATTGGTATTGACAAGGTCACATATTTTAAAAGACAGCCATCTCTGTAACTAATTAACGTTAATATGATTTTACATCTAAGAAATCCTAATATATCAGTGAATTATACAAACATGAACCAAAACATTTACTACACCTGATAATCGGGTAGCTCAATATCTAAAGAATGTATGATCATAAGTGCATAACTTGACTTGTTGTCGTGACTCATCTCAGGTTGTGTAGTTAGTCCTTTTTTTTTCTTTGACTATTTATTTAATTGAAGTTACTTCTGCTTTTGTTATTCTGTAGTCTAAAATGGTTGTGTGAACTTTGCAGTTTGTCCACTGCATTGTTTGGGCGAAAGATCTCCTTTTTGCAAAATTATTTGGAGATAAGAATCAAGAAAATGATCTAAATGTGCGTTCAAGTGATCCTGCAAGTTCATCAGATCATGCTGAAGATATATTTGAACTTAACAAAGATGAAACTATTGAGCACTATGGAAGAAGAGTATTTGATCATGTATTTGGGTACAATATTGAAGTAGCTTTATCTAATGAAGACACTTGGAAAAATCGCAATAAACCTAGGCCGATTTATAGTAGGGATATCCTTCCTGACGAACCAACTAAACAGAATGGAAATGCAGACAAAAACTGTGCAACTGATGGCCAATCCTTAATTTCTGCTATGGCATCTCTAGGCATGAAAAATCCCCAGGAGATATGGAGTCTTATGGAAAATTCCAGAATCTTCATTGAGGCTATTAAACTTTTTTTCACGAAAAGGGAAAAGGTTTGGTTTTGACTTCTTGTTTTATGATTAAAACCTTTAGATTTCTTTCTCTCTCGTGGACTTTTTAAACTTCATTTGGGGTGTGCTATGCAGGATGTTGGGAACTTGGCTTTTGATAAAGATGATCAGTTGGCTGTGGAGTTTGTCACTGCTGCTGCAAACATTAGAGCTGAATCTTTTGGTATTCCAATGCATAGCCTTTTTGAATCTAAAGGCATTGCCGGTAACATTGTTCATGCTGTCGCAACAACCAATGCGATTATTGCTGGGTTGATTGTGATCGAGGCAATTAAGGTGCTGCAAAACGATGCAAACAATTACAGGCATGTGGAGTCTCTTCATGTTGCTATGAGATTTCATATCCTGTTCTGTTTTAATCTTATTGTGGTTTACAGATGTTTTATAATAGATGCTCTGGAATCTTGTTATGTGGTTCATTATTTCTGTACTTGTACATTATTTTTTGGAATCTTCTTGTTTTGTTTATGTGGTACGTTGTTTCTGTGTTAATCTCGTTTTAGATTTGTGACAACACCATTTATGTAGAATTTTATTTTCTATTAGAAATGACATTTGAATGTTGGTGAAATTTTGAGAAAGCAAGAAAGATTGTATTGAACTTCTTGTTTATCTACTGGTTTTCTTGAATCTTATCATGTCTTGAATGCGCATGTAGGATGACATATTGTCTAGAACATCCTTCAAGGAAAATGCTTCTTATGCCAGTGGAACCTTTTGAACCTAATAAATCCTGCTATGTTTGTTCTGAGGTACTTCCTATGCTTTTTACCCTTGTGTTTTTTTGGGTTATTTTTTGGAAGTCAATTGCAGATTTATTCTATTCTTGCATATATTGTGATGAAAATAGACACCGCTGTCACTTGAGATAAATACGCATAGTGCAAAGCTGCGGGATTTGGTTGAGAAGATAGTCAAGGCCAAGCTTGGGATGAACTTTCCACTTATTATGCATGGAGCTGCCCTTCTTTATGAAGTTGGTGATGATCTTGATGAGGACATGGTGGCGAACTATAACGCAAACCTTGAGAAGGTGTGATTTTCTCGCTAAATGCATTAATCATTTGTCTTTTTTGCCCCATGAAATTTTAGTCATTGCACATGTGTTTCAGGTACTGTCGGAGCTTCCTTCACCTGTCGTTAGCGGGACAATATTGTCGGTTGAGGATCTCCAACAAGAGCTTAGCTGCAATATCAACGTCAAACATAGGTATTTCAACTCACTCATTTTAGCACGTACCTTTTGATGTTGTCATGTTTCTCGTATATTTGAAAGTCAAACTCAAACAGGTAGCCCCGTAGAAAAAAGATTGATCTTTACAAATCTCTCACCAAAAAGTTGAATGCAACCATACTAATTAATAATATTTTAAAGATATATCTTGTTTAGGCTCCTTTTGGTTTTCCTTGATATTGGATTAGAGCTAATAGCCTGAGTACAATGTTCTCATGCATTAAAAAAATGTAGGATTTCTATCATTGTACTCTAAAGTTCGAGTTACTTTTTACAAAACTCACAAATACTATGTGCAGAGATGAGTTCGATGAGGAGAAGGAACCAGATGGTATGGTTCTATCTGGATGGCAGGAGACTTCACTGGAGAAGGGTGATAGCAGCAAAACTTTGGGCAATGGAGAAAGCACCTCAAAGACGTTGCCCTCTACGAAGGATGCTGATAAGAATGATGACACAGACATTGTTGTGTCTGGAAGGAAAAGAAAACTGGACGAGGCATCTTCAGCTGTCGATATATCAAGCGAAGCGAATAGCTCGAAGAAACCTGAAGTGCTTGACGACGACGACGACGACCTTGTCATGCTTGATGATGGGGACTCAGCTATCAACAAGAAGAAAAGATTGCAATAATTGGTACTTGGATTAACGGAGTAAGGCTAACCTAATTTTGTTCTGTTTAGGGAGAAATGGTGATTCTTTAGGCGCTTCATAATTTTTCTTAGATCTTATGTGTAATCTTTTTTGGAGTTAGTTGCATCAATTGTACTCTCCTTGCCCCATCTTGTGAGTTCAGATGTAGCAGAATGTTATATTTCCAAGCATCAAATTTAGAAGCTAGAGTGATTGTAACACTAAACAGAAGTCCTCGACTTTTGGAAACTTATACTATTTGATGACAGTAATCAATCAAATATATTTTCAACAATCTTTTAGTTAAGCCATTGGTAAACAATTGAGTTATAATGAAAGAAACACTAGAAGTGAAGTTGGAAAAATCTAGAAATCTCCAAAATCTCAACTTCATAGTTCACACTGATACAAAACCGGTGGTCGAATAATATATGTTTCTCAAACGTTACATGCAGAAAGTAAAGTTACCATGGAAGATTGCCCTTGGCAAGGATATGGAGGGAATTGCATCATCTGGCACATGATTGACCTTCGCTATGATACAAAAGACGGCATCAATATCAATACAGAAGAAAAGCATCCAAATTCTTGCAGTTCCATTACCTTAGTAAGTAAAAAGAAACCACAAGTCATATGATCTCCAATTGGGAGGGCAATTCCAATTATTGATTTTAATGGCTTTTCTGAAAGGACTAAACTTCCTCATAAGAGAGTTACTATCCCCATGAAGAACAATGAAGGGATAGAAGGGGATCTGTTCCTTCTATTAATGAACTTAAATAGTCACAAATAACACACGAAGATAAAGATGAACCTACGCTAGATAAGCTTTACATTTGTTTTTTATTTTGTGTTACGTCCAGTCCAAGAGGCCAAAAGTTGCCGTCAAACTGGCACTTCAAAGCCAACTATTCTTTCTCTTGTGAGTATCTAGAATTGTCAGACCCATCTTAGTGATTCAAGGGCTTGTTGATGTATACCTTTATCCCCAGCTGCTACCACATTAAAACCTGACATAAATGATCAGTTTTAGTTTCATGTAAAACGTGTACACTTCATATGTTTAACAAAATGAGATTCAGCTCAATCATTTTGGTTGCTGGATTTCACTATAAAGGAAACGTACAAAGAAGAAACAAGAGTTCAAGTTTACATGTAAGACGGGTACATTACTTGTTGCTTGGGAATTAGGTAAGGCTTCCCAATAAAGCTCATCTCCTTTCCAATCGGTTATTTCGCCACCAGCCCCTTTGATTATGGGTATTAGAGAAAGGAAGTCATACGGCTGAAAGAATTAAAAGCAATCTTGATTATGGGCATTAGAGAAAGGAAATCATACGGCTGAAAGAATTGAAAGCAATCTTGATCAGATCTTCATATGCTAGGCAATTCAATACACATAAAATGGCCATATAAATAGTGCATGAGCTCAAATAGTAAGGAGTGTTCGCATGGACTCTGTGTTCTCACTGTTGGCCATGTGAATTAAAAATGGTCAGGTATGAGTAAGATATACATATGGCAGCCAAACGAGTCAGGTATGAGTAAGATATACATATGGCAGCCTAACGATTACCTTGAGGCCAGATTCAACCACAAGATCTACAAAACCAGACGCTAAAAGGGCATACGCGTAGCAGTCACAACCATACAGGGGAACTTTCACCTGTACAACAATGTCAATTTGTGAATGAGTAAGATCAAACTAGCTCAAAATCTCTTACAGATCAATGGGTCAGAGGAAAGATAAAAGGATATATATCCATACAGAATAAAGTGAAATTATTTTAGGAAGAAATCAAGCTGCGCTTCTCTGTTTTTCTAGTATTGCTTTTAATTTATACGTTTTTTCACATCGGCTCCTGTGGAATCTTGTTGTCCATCGAGTACGCCTTACGCCTTTCAACTTGATCTTAGGCCCCGACTCATCCCCTGTGGACAAACATTCCCGTATGATAGAGAGACAAATGATGAAATGATTTCTTACCTATGTCTTTAGATTTTTAAAGCTTTCTTAATCTGGTATACAACATGGCAGAGGGTAAATTATGTCAGGGAAACATGCTGTCCTAACACTTGTGTGCGTTAAATTCTCGTTTCCTCCCAAGCAATCAAGACCTAACTGGCTGATGGTGACTGGTGATTCGTCTTCTAGCAATATAGTATCCATATCACCAACCGACTTCTCTAAATTTCATTGTCTTCACTACTGGATGATATTTTGGAGTGGACAATTGACCAAAAAAGGATCTCAGTGTGCATTAGTTGTCAAATTGGGGGAAGGGAAGTCCTCACCAAAGAGAATGATTTGCCATCATTTGAAGCTGCTCGAGACCTCATCAAGAATCAATTTCCTACTTTCCACCTCGAGAACAAGGTAATGTTCGACTCTAGAGGGAAATGTTATGTTAGACCTCCATTTTTGCATATGAGGAACGGTAATAAAGGGACATCTCTATATGATATTTAGAGGAGATGGGGAGAGTACTTCCCCTAAGAAAAAAATATGTAACTGTATGATATCAGATGATTAACTTGATTGGGTAGTAGTAGCAGAAATAGGAGTTCATCCATCATCAACTTTGAGTTTAGTTCGTAATTGTGATTACTGAAAGCTATACTCGTCAGGAAATGATTAATGAAAGTGGTCTATGGCGTAAATTCAATTACTAGAAGACAAGGGCAAAATGGGTGGGGTGCTATGAGCTGCCCATTAAGCAAAGATAGTGAACCTACTGGCCGTTGGTACAATCCCACAGGCCCAAGATATAAATTGCATTCCACTCGCTTGGAGACGGTAAATATTTCTTGTGTCCAAAAAATCTATGGTTCTTTGTAACCATGCGCACAAAATAAAACATCAAATAACTCCTGATGTTTTCACCAGGCAATGAGAACAGATATCTATATCTTTTGTGTTGACATCAAACATCGCAAGAAATAATGAGAATATGTCAATATGCAAGTATTTTTGTCATTGGACATACCTTGTTCCTCACACGAGCAAATGCCTCATCTGCTTCTCCACTGAAAAGGTGAGGGCTTGTAGTATATCTATACAGATGGAGTATAAGAAAGAACCAGCAGAAACCATAATAAGAAAAGTAAAAAGGCCTTGAACACCCAAAAGAAAAGATGAAAAGTAAACCCATCAACTTTTGGAGTCTAGATTTTGGTTCCCAACTCCTATCTATAATTTTTTCTCCATTTACTCTTAAGATTTAATTTCAATTTTGGTCAATAATAGTCCTAGCCTTTAAAATCTTATTCTAACGACAAACTATTTATCTACATGTCGTATTCAAATTATCACTTTTTTTTTGCCAGGACAAAATGGGGGTTCAATAGTGGTTAAAGCACCAAACGAGAAAGAAAGACGAGAATATGTTTAAGATGTCGGGAGGTGGACAGTTGAATTTCTGTTCCAATTTGGCAATTGATTTGAATAAAATTTGCATTAGGTCTTAAATGTTAATAATAAAGAGAAAAGATGTCTCTATTAGGGATGAATAGTTAAATTAAAGAAATGAAAAGGGTAAAACAGGATGATTTTCTGCCCTGCCCACAATATCTGCACAGATCCCAAAACAAAAAGGAAAGTACACCAATTGCGATTCAAGTGAGAATCCTATTGCTCAACATGAGTAATATATAGCTTGAACTTTTTTTTCTTTAATTTCTAATTTATATATATATATATCCGTGAGTGTCCGGGTCAGTTTACGCGCACCTCAACTAATCTCACGGGACAACCTACCCAACCCTACTACATTTGGGTGTCAAGAAAACTTGTAGGATATTAATTTATAGGTAGGTGGTCACCATAGATTGAACCCATGACATCTTAGCAATTTATTGAGACTAAGATAATATATAGCTTGAACTTTGGAACTAAGATAAGAAAACACCATAGAAAGGAAAACGTACAAATAGGCCTGTGATATGTCTGAACAAGTTCTAGTAGATACGTTTTGCCCATTCAATGTAGTTCTCCTCCCATTTAATCCTATCCATCTTTCTCTCAGGACAGGCTGATCAATGATGCCCAAAATCTGGAGATTAATAACACTTAATAAGTAATATGGTACCAAAGGCAGAACATCAGGGGAACATGTTTAGATATTTTCATCTCCACTTTTCCTAACTTCACAATTGCATCACTATATTTCCTTTCTATTTGATCCAAAAATTATCTGAATTTGAGATCAATGTCATGCCTTTTTTCTGAAATATATACTATAGGTAAAAAATTATGAAATGAGGTACACAATTCAATAATATAAAAAATACACATTTGAGTAATGAGAAAAGATAACAATACAATAATAGAGGAAGAGGGTGGTCGATTGTCCTTACTGGTTTCCCTCTATATAACAATGCAATGAGAGTTCCAAACAGGGGCTTTCCTGGAACATTCCGACGATCAATAAACAACTAAATCAGATAAGGGAAAAGGAACACCGGGGAAGTACCAGTAATAAAGCTCTTTGTGCCATCAATGGGATCTAAAACCCAAACATAATCAGCTGAATTCTCTTTGCATCTCCATCCCTTTTCCTCACCATAACTGCAATTGCAACATATCTATATTAAAGAAATGGCGCGTTATAGATCAACAACATTGTTTTTTTGATAGAGATACATATAAGAGTTTCAGAAGAGACTGAAATTTTAGTTCATATTAGCCTCGAGCAAGATTTGACAAAATTTTTCTGAGGGCCAAGGAGAGAAACCAGAATGGAACGAAAAAACTAACATAGCATGAGAAGGAAAGTTCTCCAATATAACTGAAACCATAGACTCCTCTGCTGCTTGATCAGCCACAGTTACAGGACCTGTTGATGCAGAAAACAGCCCCAAAACCAGATCATTGTTATTAGGTACACGGAGCTCCGAAAATGATTTTCTAACCAGTTGTGCACCATCAAGATGAAAAATTATATAAAGTGGAAATGTAGTAAACGAGCCACCCATACTCATTGGTGTAAAAGAAAATGCCTGACTTTGTTGAACATTAGCAACGCATGCCTTGATATGGAGTTTCAGGGCAAAAGATTATGCCAAGTAATCTCCACTTTGCCAATTGGGGAGGCTTTTTATATTGTGTGGGAAAGAATGTCTTAACTCGTTTCTTGTTTCTCTTTTTTCTCTGTTGAATTATACCTTCTAAAAAGGGAATCAATGCCTAGAGGTAGAAGAATTGAAAATAAAAAACAAAAAAATCAAGAACTTCAAAATCAAGTACCATCCTTTTTCTCTTAAATTCATTGATGTCTACAGGCAAGCGGAAACAAGTAATATAACACATTCAAAGACACATTTTTCACTTTGCTATACTCCCACAAGTGATCCGACGTAAAAACTATTAAATCACTAATTGACTCAAAAGCTTAAGCTGATGAATAACTGTCAATTTAATATTATATCATCTAACACTCCCCTCACTTGTGGACTTGAAATATGTAGAAGACCCAATAAAAGAATAAATATTAATTGGAGATAAAGTAATGTTGTAGGGGTTTGAACATAAGATCACCTAGATTACCCGGTGTAAACTATATTAAATTCCTGATTAGGCAAACTGATGAGTTATGGAAGATTAAATATTATATCATCTAACACAAACTCCCAATTTTAGTTTTATCATCAGTTAAAAAATTTCACCTTGGCATTTCATCAACCACTTCCATTGCAGTAACAATACACAACATAAACCAAGTAACACCACAAGCCCATTTCCCTTTAGCAAGTTTTCTCAATACCCAAAAAAAAAAAAAAAAAAAGCCATAAAAAACCCTCCAACATAAACAAAAACCAATGCACATCTCAAAAACAGCAAACCACATACTGAAATCCGCCTTATCAATGATCTCGAACTTCTTGCGAAAGTAATTCCGAATCACTTCCCCAGCAGCATCCGCGACCCTGTTGGCAACCTGGGCAAAGCGCTTAAGGTCATGACCATCAAAACCCATATCAATGGCAGTGTCGACATCGTTAGAGAACTGGGAATTGGATGACATAACTGAAGAAACGAACTGGGAAGGGCGGAAAGGGAGAGAAACGAAGAGGGAAGGAGATGACGTTAGCGAGGAAGTAGAGAAATGGGAGAAAAGAGAGGTGGGTTTAAAGGGGATTGATGGGGTGGAAAGGGAGGGAAAATTGGTGGGAGATTGAGAAATTGAATGCGAAAGTGAGAACATTGTAGGGAGCAGGAGAAGGAGAGGAGAATGCAACTGAAGTCAAAAAGGGGAAAGTCGAGCGAGGAAGGAATCCGTGAAGTGTTAGAGACGGTGAGAAAGCGCTTTTGATATTCTTTGCAACTTGTGAGTGCCAGTGGACTCATTGCTTAAGCATTGTTTTAACTTTGACTTCCACAAAAAAAAAAAAAAAAAAAAAAAAAAAAA
>QLSR01000325.1:114585-135279 GCA_031780015.1 Citrullus colocynthis
AAAAAAAAAAAAAAAAAAAAAAAAAAGAAAGTAGTTTGGGTCTCATACAGTGCAAGGAACTAATATTATTATTATTAGGTTTTGGGTCTCATAAAGTAACTAATATTATTATTATTTCTTCGTATGTGTGAAAGTATTTTAAATTTTTTTAAAATATAGTAAAATGAGTCCAAATATTTACAAATATTTTATTAAAAGAAGTTCAAATTTGAAAAAAAAAAAAAAACAAAACAAAAACAAGAGGTCTTAGAAAATCGAAAAATCATGATTTTCAAACTTTGTTTTAATGTCTTTTTTCAGGCATGAAACTAGTCAAATAAAACATTATTAAATATATTTTTTTAAAAAAAATTCAAATCAAATTTTCCCATAAACCAAAAAACGTTGACAGAAATTCCCTTTTAGAATCTCATATTCAATTTTTGATAGTAGTAGATAGGAGAAAAAAAAAATTAATTAAAAAGATGGATAAAAACGTTAAAAAGTTGCAAAAATTAAACTAGTGTTTAAACTCGTCACTAGATCTTACAAAATGACTTGTAAATCCATAGTATTAACGGATCTTTGGTACTATAGTTTATAAAAAGTTCCAAAAAGTTTCCCAAAATCCGAACATAACTAAAAAATTATATAGATTAAGGTTAAAGATTCAAATCTTACCTACCACATATATAGAACTAATTAAGAAACAAATCTCGTAATCTTAATTAAAAATTTTGAGATATAGAAAACTTTTAGCATTTACTTATATAGAAACCCATAGATTAGGTGAATATTACACTTTTTTACAAACCACCTAAATCAATATTGACTTTCTAAATATATAACCAAAATATGCACAATTACATGGATCTATTGAGAATGTTTGTTTTTTCTTGAAGATGTTGCTCGTGGTCCAATGAAAGTGGTAGTGATTAGAGTTATAACTTGACAAAAATAAAAAAAAGAGACAAAAAAACACACATGGCGGCTATCTTTGTTTTAGAGAGATGAATTGCCCGTAGAATCTCTAATCCCTCGTCACATAGATTAAATATATACCGAATGAAAGGATGCTTTGTTAGAAATTGTGTGAGGGTTTTTGATGCGTGGGAGGCAAAATGAAGAGATGCTTTATAGAAAAGATGGTTCGGATATAAGTAACTAACAAAGGGTGTATTAGGTATATATTTAAATATGAGGGACTAAATGGAAACATCAAATTCTCCAACTTTGCCCCTCTGAGATATAATATACATATAGATTTATATAACGGTGAAGACATTTTCTCTAACCATTTTCTTTTTCTTTTTCGTTTGAATATCAAACTTCTAAATATTATTATTTTATTTAATTGTTTAATCTACTTTTAGAAGTCCTTTTCGTTTGAATATCAAACTTCTAAATATTATTATTTTATTTAATTGTTTAATCTACTTTTAGAAGTCCTTTTCAAATTTTAATTAAGTTATATTTTAAAAGCCGGGAAAAATAATAGTTTATAAAACTAATTTTTGTTTTCTAAAATTTACCCTAAAAACTTAAATGTGTTTTTATGGAAAATGAGGAACATACTAATGAAAATATAATTTGAGTAGGTAAACATAATTTTTAAAAATATAATCCAACCCATTGTACATATTATTCTATAAATAAAATAAGGTTTTTATTATTTTTATTTTTATTTTTATTTAAGTGATTTGATGTCAGTTTTTGTTTTTTTTACGGAAGTTAATTTTATAAATCCTAGTTATGATTTCTCTGAAAGCCAACCTCAAAAAACTAATTTAATTTCGTCCTTTGGTTTATTGTTACCGTTCCTATTCTTTTTCCACCTAAATGGTATTAAATGAAGAGTAAATATTTTTTTTTAAAAAAATAAATATGTTTCCAATAGTCCACATATATATGTAAATAGTTCCCATTTTAATTTTTACTCATAAAAGTTATATTTCTAGTGGTCCACATATACATAAAATTTTCCCCAATAATTTTCAATATCTTATCCCTAATAATTTTCAATTAAATTCAATATTTTAGGAGGAAGATTTCTTATATTCAAACTTAAATTGAGGAATCAACTTTTACTAAACCCCAAAATAATTGAAATTTAAGTGGTCACAAATTTCAGTAACAAAATGTAACTAAAAAAATTATACCAATTTAATATTAGACAATATAATAACCACTCCAAAAAAAGAAAGAGAGATTTATTTTTCAAAATATAGAAAATATCTGATAGAATAAATCAATATTCATTTATGTATATAGAAGAAAGCAAATATTTGAAAAAATATTCAAACGAGTGAGGGGAAGTAAGAAATTAGTTTCGTTGAAATGGTGTTTGCTTTGACTGCCCGAGAGTGATGATTAATGATTAATAACGTTAAATACTTTACGTTAATTAATGGTGTCTCATCGAGACTAGTAATATATAAAAGCATAAATATTTTATATATAAAAGCATATATATTTTATAGTTCTGCAACCTTTCAGAAAACAAGTTGAAATCCAAATATATATGTAAAGAGAGGAAAAAAAAACCCACAATTAAAACCCCCAAAATTACAAAGAACCAAACTTCCAAAGACACAAATTGGAAATCAAAACATGTAAAAGTAAAAATCTGAAAAATCCATAAAAACACACACAACACACAAACATATATATATATATATATATATAATAATAATACTAAATAAGCTTCCATGACAATTATTAATGGTGATGGCCAGGCAATTTCTCTTTGATCTTCTCCATAACCCCCTTCTTGCCATGTTCTTGATGTTCGATGTCCACCGACGTGGTCACGGTGCTGCTATGGTGGTGCTCTACCCCCGCCGTGCTCGCCTCTTTGTGTTTTCCGCTTCCTGTTAACTTCTCCTTTATCTTCTGTGTCAACCCCTTCTTCTTCCTCCTCCTCCCGCCTTGCCCGTCATCCTCCGACTGCACAGTCATCATCAATTGTGAATTGAAAATTAGGTCTAATTGTTAAAATATAACAAATTATTGTTTATTATTATTATTATTATTATTGTTATTTTTATCATATTTAATATCACTAATTAATGTTTTATTTTATACTTCTAAACATATCTCTCCTTCTCTCCTATTGAAGGATTAAAAAATTTTTTACGAACATCTTGAAAACTACAGTACTGATTTTACTAAACATGCCCTTACGCACCTTTTTGACATAACTATAATTTTCTAGACTCGTATTTGATATCAATTTAGTTTTTCTTTTTTCTTTTTTTTTTTTTTTTTAAATAATTGAACTTATAAATATGGATTTCTATTGTTGTTAATATTTTAGGAGAAGTTACAAAATCAAAAGCCACGAAAATAGAAATCAAAAGCCAAAATTTGAAAACTTACAAAACTAGTGTTCAATTTTTTGTAGTAGAACTAAAAAATCAAATAATTTTAATCATTCCAAACCTCGAACTGAAAATTACATCTAAATGTATAAAATAAAATATTAAATTACTCCAAGATCACTTCCAAAAGAAATTGTGTAAAAATAAACCTAATTTTCAAAAACATAAAACAAAAATCAGATTATATTTATCAAAATAGCCTATTTAAAATTAAGTTATTTCCTCTTAATTTTTTTTTAAAGAATTTTCATCTTTCTCTGAATTAGATTTTTAGCTGAATTTTAAAAAAAGAAAAATTTTTAAAAAACTATTTTCTAAGAACATTTTAAAACTTAGCTCGATTTTTTAAAAGCTTAATAAAGATCGATAACAAAAAGAAGTGGGTGGAAGGAGGGCTCAAATTTTCAAAAAGTAAATAAGAAAAACGGACAAAATTTTTGGCGTCATCTAGTAACGATTCCCAATTTATGATTTGTTTTTCTTGAATAAGATGGTTGAATTATTAGTCAAATTCTAAAAACAAAAACAATTTTTTAAAAGTTAATTTTTTTAACTTTCAAATATTGACTCTATTTTTTGTAAAAAATAGATAACCAAAAAAGAAATTTGAAGTAAGAGTAGTCTCTATCGACTTTATTTAACAAAAAAAAAAAAAAAAAAAAACCCAAAGACCAAAGACTTAAGCTCCTATCAGGAAAACAAGTTCATACAAAGTTGAAAACAAAATTGAAATTTAGAAATGAAGCTTAATTTAAAAGAAAAATAAAAATAAAAACCAAATGGTTATCGAAGTTTCTTAAACAGAAAGTGTCCTATAGATATTAAAAAAAAAAAAAACCTTATGGTAGACTCAATTCATCTATTTGATACAAAATTAAATTTTGTATTATAAATAATGTACTCTAATGTTCAGTTTTGTACCTAACAAGCACTCGAATTTTATAGAATGAAGATTTGTAAACCTATCCACGACAAAATTAAAAATTCAAACTTGTTTGGTAACAATTTTTTTTTTGTGTTTAACGTTTAAAATAGATGCAAACCAGGCAAAAAAATTGAGGAAAAAAATGGAAATAGTTACCCAAGAGAACTTAAAAATTATATTTTAAAGTCCAATCTATGAGATCCAAAAATTGAAAGTACACCTCTTAAAGGGAATGCATTAAACAACCAAATTAAGGACATGGGTAATTCTAAAATGGTTAAATTTTTTCTTTTTGTCATGTTCAAAATCATTTTATTTTTAATCATTCAAAACCAATTTGTTGATATAAAAATTGCATGTGAAATTAACTATTAAATTAATTTGAAGTAATTTCAAACATAATAAAAATAATTTAAAACAATTTTAGAATATCTGCTAAAACTCATAATCTAATTTTAGTGAAAGAATTGCCAAACTTGGACAGAGAGAAAATTAGAAACAGCAAAAACGACTCTTAATTCACAATCTTCTCAACACAAATTACTCACAGAGCTAGAGCTGGAGCTGCTAGAACGACGCGGTGAGCCATCATGGGCTTCTCGAGTGAGCTGCGTCGGGGCGACATCATCCTTAGCGGGGGTGGTGGTGGTGGCAGAGTCGGGCTTGGAGGGTGTTGTGGTGGTGGTGGTGGTGGTGGTGGTGGAGTCGAGCTTGGAGGGTATAGTGGTGGTGGTGTCAAGCTTGGAGGGTGTGGTGGCGACGACTCCGGTCAGGTGCATGGGGTTGCCAAATTCGTCGGTCAACTGAACCGGGTTTCCACGTTCGTCGGTCAGTTGAACCGGGTTTCCATGCTCATCACGTACATTAGCCATTGTGGATAATATTGTGCTTTGTTAAACTTCAAAGAAATGATCTTTCAAACAAACCAAGCACGTAGCTTGGAGTAATATAAATATATTTAATTAAATATATAATGGGGGTTTCCTAATTTTGCATTTGCATGTAAAGGATAGAACTTCACACGTGTACACAGGACAGACACCATGTAGGAATGCAGCCGCCACGTGTGGAATGTTTGAGACACGTGTGGATTGATGAGGCTGATGGAACTTCGAACATATGAACATGGTCTTCATTTTGGAACCGACGGCGAGAGAGTTCTGATTCGTACGACACCTATAGTATTTTAGTATTGTCGTTCTCTCTTTGGTTATTTTTCTATTAAAAATTTTTTTTGATCTCTAAAAAGTAACCATGTCTAACAATTTGTGAAAAGAATTATCAGAATGTAATAAAATTTCTTTAAATTATTAATAAGTTATAAACTAAATTGTTATTAATCAAAATTGACATGAAAATTTTTATGATAAAAATTAAATTGTTATAAATTTTAAATTATAGAGACTATTTTATAATTTATTAAAATTCAAAAATTAAATTGTTAAAAGTTTAAGAACTAAACTTATTTTTTTAACCCGCTGGTTTTCTAGTAAAAATTAGAATATTACAAAATTAAAAGATGAAAGAGAATCTACCAGAAGATTAAAAATATACTAAAATGTTGCTAAAATATTACTAAATTTTGGAACATTGGTGAAATATTAGTTATATAATAGACTAATTCTCCAAATCTATATTTTAGCACATTGGTGAAATATTAGTTATATAATAGACTAATTCTCCAAATCTTTCTAAANTCATTCCAAACCTCGAACTGAAAATTACATCTAAATGTATAAAATAAAATATTAAATTACTCCAAGATCACTTCCAAAAGAAATTGTGTAAAAATAAACCTAATTTTCAAAAACATAAAACAAAAATCAGATTATATTTATCAAAATAGCCTATTTAAAATTAAGTTATTTCCTCTTAATTTTTTTTTAAAGAATTTTCATCTTTCTCTGAATTAGATTTTTAGCTGAATTTTAAAAAAAGAAAAATTTTTAAAAAACTATTTTCTAAGAACATTTTAAAACTTAGCTCGATTTTTTAAAAGCTTAATAAAGATCGATAACAAAAAGAAGTGGGTGGAAGGAGGGCTCAAATTTTCAAAAAGTAAATAAGAAAAACGGACAAAATTTTTGGCGTCATCTAGTAACGATTCCCAATTTATGATTTGTTTTTCTTGAATAAGATGGTTGAATTATTAGTCAAATTCTAAAAACAAAAACAATTTTTTAAAAGTTAATTTTTTTAACTTTCAAATATTGACTCTATTTTTTGTAAAAAATAGATAACCAAAAAAGAAATTTGAAGTAAGAGTAGTCTCTATCGACTTTATTTAACAAAAAAAAAAAAAAAAAAAAACCCAAAGACCAAAGACTTAAGCTCCTATCAGGAAAACAAGTTCATACAAAGTTGAAAACAAAATTGAAATTTAGAAATGAAGCTTAATTTAAAAGAAAAATAAAAATAAAAACCAAATGGTTATCGAAGTTTCTTAAACAGAAAGTGTCCTATAGATATTAAAAAAAAAAAAAACCTTATGGTAGACTCAATTCATCTATTTGATACAAAATTAAATTTTGTATTATAAATAATGTACTCTAATGTTCAGTTTTGTACCTAACAAGCACTCGAATTTTATAGAATGAAGATTTGTAAACCTATCCACGACAAAATTAAAAATTCAAACTTGTTTGGTAACAATTTTTTTTTTGTGTTTAACGTTTAAAATAGATGCAAACCAGGCAAAAAAATTGAGGAAAAAAATGGAAATAGTTACCCAAGAGAACTTAAAAATTATATTTTAAAGTCCAATCTATGAGATCCAAAAATTGAAAGTACACCTCTTAAAGGGAATGCATTAAACAACCAAATTAAGGACATGGGTAATTCTAAAATGGTTAAATTTTTTCTTTTTGTCATGTTCAAAATCATTTTATTTTTAATCATTCAAAACCAATTTGTTGATATAAAAATTGCATGTGAAATTAACTATTAAATTAATTTGAAGTAATTTCAAACATAATAAAAATAATTTAAAACAATTTTAGAATATCTGCTAAAACTCATAATCTAATTTTAGTGAAAGAATTGCCAAACTTGGACAGAGAGAAAATTAGAAACAGCAAAAACGACTCTTAATTCACAATCTTCTCAACACAAATTACTCACAGAGCTAGAGCTGGAGCTGCTAGAACGACGCGGTGAGCCATCATGGGCTTCTCGAGTGAGCTGCGTCGGGGCGACATCATCCTTAGCGGGGGTGGTGGTGGTGGCAGAGTCGGGCTTGGAGGGTGTTGTGGTGGTGGTGGTGGTGGTGGTGGTGGAGTCGAGCTTGGAGGGTATAGTGGTGGTGGTGTCAAGCTTGGAGGGTGTGGTGGCGACGACTCCGGTCAGGTGCATGGGGTTGCCAAATTCGTCGGTCAACTGAACCGGGTTTCCACGTTCGTCGGTCAGTTGAACCGGGTTTCCATGCTCATCACGTACATTAGCCATTGTGGATAATATTGTGCTTTGTTAAACTTCAAAGAAATGATCTTTCAAACAAACCAAGCACGTAGCTTGGAGTAATATAAATATATTTAATTAAATATATAATGGGGGTTTCCTAATTTTGCATTTGCATGTAAAGGATAGAACTTCACACGTGTACACAGGACAGACACCATGTAGGAATGCAGCCGCCACGTGTGGAATGTTTGAGACACGTGTGGATTGATGAGGCTGATGGAACTTCGAACATATGAACATGGTCTTCATTTTGGAACCGACGGCGAGAGAGTTCTGATTCGTACGACACCTATAGTATTTTAGTATTGTCGTTCTCTCTTTGGTTATTTTTCTATTAAAAATTTTTTTTGATCTCTAAAAAGTAACCATGTCTAACAATTTGTGAAAAGAATTATCAGAATGTAATAAAATTTCTTTAAATTATTAATAAGTTATAAACTAAATTGTTATTAATCAAAATTGACATGAAAATTTTTATGATAAAAATTAAATTGTTATAAATTTTAAATTATAGAGACTATTTTATAATTTATTAAAATTCAAAAATTAAATTGTTAAAAGTTTAAGAACTAAACTTATTTTTTTAACCCGCTGGTTTTCTAGTAAAAATTAGAATATTACAAAATTAAAAGATGAAAGAGAATCTACCAGAAGATTAAAAATATACTAAAATGTTGCTAAAATATTACTAAATTTTGGAACATTGGTGAAATATTAGTTATATAATAGACTAATTCTCCAAATCTATATTTTAGCACATTGGTGAAATATTAGTTATATAATAGACTAATTCTCCAAATCTTTCTAAAAGAAACTTGTTTCTCAAACATGCAATTTTTTAAAAAAACATTTTTGAAAAATTGTTTATAATTAACCACTCCTATGTTTTGGTTAAATTTTCTCAAAAAAAAAAAAAAATCCATGAAAGACTATTATTGTCACTTATAGACCTACAAATATTTTAAGATATCATATAAAAAAATTATTTATTTAGGCAATATATTTACAAATACGACAACCAATCAAACTGATTACAATTATCTATATATATTAAAGAAAAAAAAAACCTTCGATTAGTCTAAAGTATGTTTAAGTTGGCTTAAGAGCACATTTTATTTTCCCACTAAAAGCAATTTTTTAAAACACTAAAAGAAGTCCATCCAAACCCCACAACTAGTTTATGAGAGAGATTAACAAAAAATGAGAAAGGAATTGAATCTGAACAATTCAAACTAGACAGAATTCCTTCCTTCTGGTGGTTATGGAAACACTTCAACATGGCCATTAAAACAAACAGCGGCTTATTATGGTCATTACAAGATCGACATAAATTGGAAAAGATAACACCAAATACTGGAAAAATTAGTCTCTAAAACTACCAGAAGACCCCTTGACTTGCAAAATCAAGAACGCAGTTTCTGGCTCATACTTTCTGTACTCAATCTTCAGATGATAGATTTAGTACTCCTTGTTTCCAAAATTCTTGCACCAGAGCTGTGACGGAATCGGACGAACGGGATTGTGCGGCCGTTGCTGCATTGGAAAAGAGATGACAGAGATTACTTGCTGATTATACTTGCATTCAAATCAGATAACTGCAGAAAAGCTTGTGATTCTAATTTTGAAAAGTTTTTTTTTATAAGAAAATAAAAGGTTTTTTCTAGGGCTTTCTTTTGGCATAAGAATAAACACCTTTTTGCACTTTATAGCTTTATCTTTTTTCATTTCAAATTGAATTTCTTTCTTGTAATTCACCAATAAGGTGTTTTGGAATTTATACTCCTTTATTTCATTTATCAATGAAATCACCTCTTCTATTATAAAAATAAATAAATATATAGATAAACCTTATCTCTATCAAACATACAAGGAAAATAAAATAAAAAATAAAAAATCAAAGTGCAAATAAACGTCTGATGGGAAGAAATCAAATAGATTTATAGAATGTATTTCAAGAATCTAAGAATCAGAACATCTAAACATAGAGGCCTTCCGGATCATTTACAATTGGAAGGCCCTTCTTTTCTAGTTCTTTTTTGAGCCTTTCCTTTTAATATATTTCTCATGGTTTCTTGTAATAAAAAATAAAAAATAATAATAAAAAAAAAGGTCAAATTTTCAAAAATTCGTTTCTAACACTATGGAAGCCTGAGAAGGTCAGATATGAAATGTAGCAGTTGGTTAAGTAAGGACATGATAAAACCCTAAATTCATATAAATCATAAAAATTCAGCTAATATGTGGGCAATTGTTAGCATCACTTTCCAAGGGTTTATACGTTCTTCATTTTCAATAAACACCAATATGGATTTTTCTGTCCTGTGTAGATGGATTTTTCAACAATAGTCCCATTGGGACCTCCAATAAAATTGAAACTTTCAACAATAAATTGTACACCATCCCTTTCCAGTATCAAGGACAGATATGAACCAATAATTTTATCCTCTGTAAAACAAATATTTGAACCAGATCCAATACAAACAAATCTATAACCCAATCTAACCATTATAGAGGCCAAAAGGATGACAACTAATTTAGAGGTTAAATGGTGTTTATCTAGAGAACTACTATTCCAAGGAGTAACACAAGCAAAGATCCCAAGGGTGTTAATCCAGACGATAAGCTAGGAGTTACTCTTCCAAATCTTTTCCACTATTGTATGAGTCTCGGCTGCCTAGTTAATACAAAATAGATAAACCCTTTTGACGCCAATGCATGGCAAATCCACACGTGCATTCACACATTAGGCTATTAATTTTCTTTTCAATGAGTACCTCTCATTGATTGAGAAAAAATAAAAGAAAAAAGGGCACACAAAAAGAGAGCCCACGCGAAAGAGACCACAAAAAAAGGGCCCTCCACAAAAGGAGGCAAACTGAAGAAAGGGCCTCAAGTTAAGCAAAATAAGATAGTCATATAGTTACATAAGGCTTAGCCACCAAACCAGAGAGAGACGCTGAGCCTAATAAGGATCCAAACATTTCTCCAAGGTCTCTCAAACCCTCTAAAAACTCAGTTATTCCCCTCCCCCCAAATACTCCACAAAACTAGACAGACCTTCGATGGTCATAAAAACCTTCATCTTTTGTAAAAAGGAGGGTAAGGAGTTCCTCAAGCATCTTTGTATAGACAAACTCAAGTCAAGCTACTCGAAAAAACGACTCCCAATCACCTGCGCGAAGTTCTAACTTCAGCAGATACGATCAAGGTCCTAATCCACCCGCTTACAAAAAATATAAGAGAAGGATCCAATCAAATTGTGCAACCTTCTCGAAACACGATCCAAAGTGTTACCCATCCATGGAGAACCAACCATTATTCAGAATGTTCACCTTCCACAGGAAGGCCAAGGCACCATTCAAGGGAGATGGATTAACCAAACAACAAAAGAAAGACTTCCACAAGAAGTTTCAAAAGGACAATGGCTACAAAAAGAACATCCTTGCTCCCCAAACTACAACAGAACTCCAAAATCAAAGAGAGAAATGCAATAACATCTGACGATGTCTGACGTCTCCCTATCAGAAAAAGCATGTTGGACGCCCAACATAGGCAAAGAAAAGGTCTGACAAAAAGGCAACACATCTGCCCTGAGTGGTTCCTAATTGATGACAAATGATACAAACAAGGGAAAAGACCGCAGAGGTATCTATCCCACAACAACCTATCCTCCAAGAAAAAATATCACTCCCATCACCCATCGAACACTGGACAAACTATGAAAAGAATATGATCCCCTCAATTATACCTTTATAAGGGGTTATACAAGTGCCTTCAACCCCTCCCTCCAATCCATTCAAAAGAGGCGCATATTTGCTGACAATAACCCTTTGCCAAAGGAATTAGACTCAAGATGGGACCACTGCAGCCATTTAGCCAGGAACGCATTGTTATAACTTATGAGCCCTTGAAGTAACGAGGAAGGGGAAGAGCAGTGAAGAAAAAGACCTTCTGTTGTTGCTGATATTTACTCACCGAAAGTGTGCAAATAGGTAGATGGTACTTCCCCACAACTGCTGTCAATTACAACCTTGGAAGCTGCTGAGTTTTACCAATTGAAAATGTGCAAACAGATAGATGGTTGTTCCCCACAACTGCTGTCAATGACAACCTTAGAAGCTGCTGATTTTTACCAATTGAAAACATGCAAATATGCAACTATTATCTACTAATGGGACGTGTGCAGTAGTCCACAAGGAAAGGAGAAATTCTTTGATGCCAATTTCCTTAATCCGTGGAATACTGCTTCATATTTTTTTCCTTCTCCATTAGCCTTATACAACTCTGGAATTCATTAAAATTTAAGTGCTTTATATTCTTTATTTGTGTACAATTTGACTCCTTCAATACCCACTTGCCTTACTTATTTTCTACAAAATTGGCAATATAGGATTGTTTCTATCACAAGGAAAAAGGGCATAGTTTAGTTTTCCTTTTCCTGTCCTTATGTGTAAGTTATTTTGTCAATGAATCCTCTCTATAATGTATGGAAGGTGATTTGGTTTAGCAATCAAAGGATCCATCAAATTGTTTAAGCAAATCACCTTGTCTGAAACCTCTAGGGCCTAGCCATAATTTTCTAACAAGGCCGACTATTTATAATGATTGAACAATTTACCATGGAGAGAGATCCCAAAATCCATCTTCTCCATGTAGCCCCAAAACCTTTATTATTCATCACATCATCTAGGAAAACCCAATCCACTTTATCACAGGCCTTCTCATAATGAAGCTTCCACAAGAAACCCTTCTTCTTTCCACCCTTTTGAAGAACACGATTAGTCTTGAAGATCTCTTCCATTTGGAACCAAACAAATTGAATCCAACAAAGTAGGCAAAGAAATAACATCCGGAACCACTCTATATGCAAAGGTCAACAAAAACCCAAAAATTAAGCGAAGCAAACCCCTCGAGGAAGATTTGGCCAAGGCCATCAAACACCTCTCCAAGGACAACAAAAGGTAAACAGAATATTAGAGATACACATAAGATGAAAGAATGATTTACAAGAAAACCCTCTTTGAAGAACATGAGGACTAGACTCAAAAATCTCTTCCATCTGGATTCAAACGAACTGAATCCAACAGAGCAAGGAAAGAAGGTCCACAACCTCCCTCTGCGATAAAGGTCAACAAAAACCCAAAAATTAAATGAAGCAAACCTCCAACAAAGATTTGGCCAAGGCCATTGAACACCCCTCCAAGGAAAACAAAAGCAAAAGACGAGGAAGCATGAAGCAAGAGAGGTTTATTGTAATTGTTTCCCTCTGTATCTCTCGTACAAAACCTGAAGAAAATTAAATTTTTGGTGTAACAATATGTCAAATATTAGCTTTCTTCTCAATTCCCCCTACCGCTTCACTACAGGTATGAATTTCATAATAGCAAACGTGTCTGCCAACCAAGGATTGTACATAGTTTAGATATAAGAAGCATGGATATAGACACACGACATGACATGGACACAATGACACACCAATTTCCAAAAAAGTAGGACATAGACACATTAGTTTTTTCCATAGTTATATATATTGTCATATTGCTTTGTTGACAAGAAAAATCTATCTTAAATTAAATCCATTAATTCCAATCTGGTGAGAAGAAAAAAACAAGCCACCAAATCACCTCATCTAAAGAAAGGGGTTCCAGTTAAGTAAAATGTTTCATAGAGAATAGTTACAAAAAAGAACAGAAGCTCAAAGGGACACATGAAATCTCACCAAAGACCAAACTTCACAAGGGTCCCTGTCCCTACCTCTAAACACTCTATCATTCCTCTCCCCCCAAATATCCCAAACAACCGCACACACCCCAGCAAGCCACAAAAAACGACATTTCCCTCTAAAGTGCAGATGGAGGAAGAACTCTTGAGGAAAAGAACGGTATAACTTGCTTAAAAAAGGAGTCAAACCTATAAAACCCTAAATGATTAAAGAAATAACTCTACATTGATTTAACAAGGAGGAGTGAAGCACTAGTTTAGAAAGATTAGAGGTCTTTCCCCATCACACCCTTCCCTTTTCTGAAGTAAACCATAACACCCATTTGGTTGGTAGGGATATCTTGCCATCGAAGTAGTGAGAGTGAGCAACATCGTCCCCACCCTTGAAGAACTATTGTTATCTGTGTGTGGGAGAGAAAAAAGAACTTGTTTTATTTTGAACTGATAGCCCCCCTGCCACATATAGAAGAATTTTTTGTTGTCGAAGCACCACCACCTGTTGCATCACTATATGTATATATATTTACTGTTTAGTCTTACTTTCATGATTTATGGAGGGGAAGACTGATGACGGAATAACCATTGGGAATAGAGAAGAAGGCATGGACAATATGTTGGAGACCATTTGCAGCTTCTTGAGGTCCTCTCTTTGGTATGAAAATTTTATATTTCCCCCTCTTAAAATTTTGAAAATCTTCAATACAATTTCTATCATAACTAGAGTTGGGCACCTGATTCCCCTAGTTTCTGCGTTCACTTTTTAATATTGAAATTTGTATTTTATCTTGAAATTTTGGCAAAACCTTATACATCCCAAAACCAATAATTGTCTTTGACTCCGCCACAATAATCCAAAATCATATGATGCAAGCTACTGATTAAACCCAACCAGACCACAAGTGTGTCAAACTCTAAAGCATTCCATAGTTCGTTTAAGAAACGGTAAAAAATTACTGTACGATTATCTAGCAAAATCAGTAACTTACGACATAAGAGAACAACCTTAAACAAATCATGCCCTAGAGTTATAGTTAGATCCTTCATTTTTTAGTTAGGGTCGAATCCATGTAAATTCTAGTTCAATTTCATCATCTCGTCTATCTATTGGGGGCGGGAATAGAATAAATCCATGATTCATCCCACCCAAAACGACAATTGAAAACATATAAAAATCCATCCTTTTGAATAGCCCAAAAAAAAACAGGAATAGATAGACAAAATGGGCAAAGAGAAACCTCAAGCTCTGCAGATTTCATAGCGATAGGGATGCAGACGAGAACGATGCCAGCCATGGCAATAGCGGTATTGCGTTTCCAATGCTTGGGCCGGCAATAAGGTCCTCCGCTCATGCTCCAAACCTTAGCCCTAAAATCCCCATGGGCTTCCCCATGTGCATGTTCACCTCCACCCATGGTTCCAATGCTGAAACTGGAGATCAGAATAATCATAGTTCACAAATTAGCAATCAACTAAGATCCAAATATACGTGAGGGGAAATAAAAAACAATCAGCTCAGAGAAGTGAATCGGGAAGAAATGAATTCCGGTTGTAACCGAATTACTTGCTGTCCCAGCCCATAACAAGATGTATGAATCTGAATCCCAAAACTCTATACATTTAATGAAATTAGAGGTGGAGCAACCAAAAATGGGTCCAAACAAGTTTGAAACTGATTGTTGAAATTAGAAACATAACAATCTTGAAATTAATGAAAGTGTGAAGATTTTACCCTCTGTTGCGAGTTGCTGCCTTGAAGATTGAAGAAGCTGATCGGCGTTAGTGCGTGAGGAGAGTGGAGAAGAGATGGCCGCACTTTTTTTCCTTTCTTTTCTTTCTCTCTTTCTCAGTTGGGCTGGTGGGCTGTAATGGGCTTTTTTTTTCGACAATCCAAACAAATTCAAATTATTCAACTCAATACTTAAAATTTCGAAAAATTATCTTTGAAAATATTTATAAATATAACAAAATTTTACGGTCTATTTATGATAAACCGTAATAGATCATGTTAGACTATATCTTAAATGACAAAACTGCTGAAAATAATTACAAATATAGCAAAATTTCACTATCTGCAATAGACCACGATAGACTACACATTAGATGATCAATTGCGGTAGACTACTATATGCAATAGACCACGATAGTAGACTACACATTAGGTAATCTATCCATTGCAAATATAGACTACTATCTGCAATAGACCACGATAGTAGTCTATATTTGCAATGAATAGATTTTGCTATATTTGCAATTCTTTAAAAAAAAAAAAAGTTATACACTGAACTAGTAACTCTAGAGGTGTTATGCATTGCAATTACCTCTAAAATTCAATTCTATATCCATTGGATGAGTTAATTTTAAAACTTTATTTTAAATATGTCAAAAAAAAAAAAAAAACTAGTCACAACATTGTTTAGATAATCTAAAAGATATTCTTGATGTTTTAAACACTTGTTAGATATTGAAACTTTTGAATATGTTAGATATTAGTTGGACACAAAAAAAAAAAAAAAAATTATTAAATTTTTTAAAATTTTTTTAAAAAAAAAAAATTTTAAAAAATTTTAAAATTTATTTAAAAAAAAAAAAATTTATACACTAAAAAATTAACTCTAGAGGTGTTATGCATTGCAATTACCTCTAAAATTCAATTCTATATCCATTGAATAAAATAATTTTAAAACTTTATTTTAAATATGTCAAAAAAAAAAAAAAAAAATTATCAAATTTATTAACATTTTTTTAACAAAAGAAAATTGAAAGTTCAATTGGTAGTTGGGCATTTGGTTGTGATGGTTAATCTAGTTGTGATCTTATCTTAATGGATATTATTTTAATGAAAAATTGTTTTTCTTTTGATTGTTATTTTGATGTAAACCATTCAACTCAAACACTATTATTTACCATAAAATAATATATCATCTAATGACATGTCAAATAATTAATAGAAGAAATATGTACTTCTAGCATCACTACATTTTTTTTTTTCAATTTTGAGTCACCCTTTTTATCGAGCAACTTCCAACAGTATTTAACAATTATAAATGGTGTATTTTTCAATTTTGAGTCACCTTTCTTATCAAACAACTTTCAACAGTATCTAACAATCATAAATGATGCTTACACTGAAAATGATTTCAATTACCAATAATGTCAAGTTTTTTTATTCTAACAAAGTTTCGAATTAACTTTCAACAGTATCTAACAATCATAAATGATGCCTTACACTGAAAATGATTTCAATTACCAATAATGTCAAGTTTTTTTATTCTAACAAAGTTTCGAAAAAAATTCTAGTACTACCTACTATTCTAATCCATAATTTGATATGTCATAAAACAATATATTAATTTAATATTAATTTATTTTGTATACTCCACGTTATTCTTAAATGTTACTATCATGACAAACAACGAAGGAAGTTGGGTACTGCTGGAATTTTTCTCGAATGTTCCAACTCTAAGATTATAAGAGGTTAAAGCATCAAAACTGTGAACATATATTAGTAACATGCTTGAGACCAGAAAAATAAAAGGGAACAGATGATAGGAAGATTAGTATTGGAATCTGTTTTACACAAATGCGACTGTGTATAAACAAGAACCCATAACAAAGAATTTCAACTCAAATAACATTTATATATCATATCTTTGATATGTATACAGACGTTTTAAATTGGAGTTATGAAGTTGACTGACAATTCCCTGTTTCATGAAACTTTGAAGACTAGAAACAATTTGTGGAAGGCACCTGGGATTTGAGGGAGGAGCAGCATTTCACTGGCTGCAATGGACGTGGGAACAAACTTACTTCTTATGGCCATGTTTCCATTGACGAGGCACAGAAGTCGATGGTTCCCTTGTTTCACGAAACACAACTTCCCGAAGCAACGTGAAGGGGCCGTTAGAATCTATCATACTTTGCTAGACTTTGCCCAGAAGAATCCTTTCCTTCTTGTGGAGTGATTATCAGACATCACTCTAGAAGATCCCTTTGAGCCGAAGGAGAAGTGCCGTTTCAAGAAAGGCTTCCCTGAGGAGCTTCTCATGCTAGAACTGGCAGACATTTTCGATCCCCTTTCAAGACGCGCATTATTTTTGAAAGGGTCGTTTGCAGCAAAATCGACATCGAAATCACTATCTGCAATACAGTTTTTGGGTCTCTTATATAGATTCTTCCAGTCCATTTCAGCTTTAAGCGCCTTTTCAGACAACTTTTGAGTATGCTTCTCCCCAAAGGTACAAACAGGGCAAGCGGGGTCGTACTTGTAAATCTCAGGTGTCATACTCTCCAAACAATCGGCATGATAAACATGTCCACAGGTTAGTACAGCAGCAACGGAAAGTTCATTGTTAGCAATAATCCTTTGGCTACTCCATGAGGATTTCTCGGTCAACAGCTTCGAGCAAACTCCGCAAGTTTGCAAGTCAACTGAGGAAGTTGAAATCTGACTACTAGATCTGGCAATTTTCTCACCATTAAAGCCAAACGAGTCGCTATCGAAAGACCACCTTTCTCTATGAGAAGTGGCCATGAGTTCAGAGAAAGCATGCACAGACCAACAATCTGAAGACCCTCCATGTGAGTCCCGGACCGATTCATTGCTCCAAGAGGGAAGTCTTGGTCTATCTTCCAAAGCTAAATAGCTACTTGGTGATTTTAATCCTCGGATTCGGCTGTCAGACACTTGACGCAACAACTGATGTCCTGGAGATCGGTGGGAACATCTTGTTAGGGATGAATTGGTTGGAGGCAGATAACTCTGAGATGACAAAGGAGATGTTGACAAAGATGAAGTTGAAGGCAATGAAAGTGACAATTTTGCAGGAGACTTATATGAAGCTGTGGGAGATTCTATAGCCTCCTTCACCTGCTTGGAACAGAGAAAATTGAATCTCAATGGACTAGGATTATCGGGTTTAGAAAACTGGGAAATAAACAAAAGAACTTAACTGGAAAAGACATAATGTTACCTGTTCTATACTCACATCTGTCGATATATTCCTTGAATTTGATTGACCTGCCATGAACAATTAGATGATGTGAAACATGAACACAACACAAAAGGCTACCTATCTTTTTAATTGGTAATTAAATCATTTAATTGGGTGAAGGGAACAAACTACAAGGTTAAGCAAGGAAGCTTTATAACAAAGTATTTGCAGGAATCCTCAATTGAACAAATTTTATTTAAAAAGGTACCATCATCTTGTATCCATAAAGCTTTATAGAAAGTACCATTAGTAAACCATTTTCTTCAGTTATTTTGTCGGCAAAACAAGAATCTCAGAAAGAGCAAAAACCAAGAATCGATACCATGAATCATCATCTAGAAATACAACCTCAACCGTCCCCCTCCCAACAAGATAAAACAAAATAAAATAACTTCATTTTATTCAATCATTTCCCTGTTCAATTTTCACTTGCGTGCAAGTTGCACGTACTAAGGGTTAAACTTGGTTGGAGTTAGTTAGAGTAGGGTTAAAACCAAAGATCAAAGACCAAATGGAGGTAACAATCAGAATAATGGGGGTGGGTGAGGCAGGGTGGAGCAGTGCTGGTAGGAAGAACGAGATATAGAAAGGGAAAGGATGAGGAAAAAACGATGTACTGATAGGGGTGAAAACATTGGGTGGAGCAGTGCTTATAGTAAGAATGAGAAGAAACATTAGATGAGAAAGCAAGTGAAAATGTGAAATTGAAAAAGACAAAAATAGCAATGCATTAGAGAGAGATCCCAGTTGGTCTCTCAGACATAACAAGGGTCACCAACCAACCGACAAGTTTTTCTATAATTGATTTCAGCACTCAGACTGAAGAAACTTAGGTTATGTTGGTACCACTCGGTTTCATCAGTTTTTTTAACTACTAATTGCACCCCTACACATACTTTCAATATATATATAACTAAAAAATTATCTCCCTTAACCAAGCATTCGTAATAAGCAGGAATTTTCCTTTATATGTTGGGTGCAAAACAGAAAAATAACCATCAGTAACTCATCACTCGAAGTTGATGATTTGGTTGCTAGTATTTTAATGCTTTCGTCAAAACTGCATCCTAAAACAACTACGGAGCTGGAAACCATTGACCACTTATATCTTTCATGTGACTGAGGTAAGGAGATCATGAAGGGAAGATAGAGAATCCACCCAATAATCAGAAAGAGACAGACAGTGTGAGCCACAGAACAAAATCAACTAGAGTAATCAGACCTTGCCACTATTAGAGACCTAGGTGTTTTGCTTGCTAGGTGGCAGGTGGCAGTAAGAGTCTTAGTTGTTCTCCCATGTTCTTTTACATGCTCAATAGAGGTGACAGTCGAGTATAATCTTTCAAGTACTCCATTCTATTATTATTGAAGTGTCACTGCGTCCAAAGTTATTTCTGTCATATCTTCACTAATGTCCATGCTTTATTGATTCCAAACAATAACTCAGATCTAGATTCTCAGACTGACGAGGATTGAGAATAAACTAACAAAGAATTCAGTGCATCCATAATTGTTACAAAGGAGACTGACAAATGCAAAATCAACAGGAAGTAAGGGGGAATTTTAAATTCTTAAATTAGAACTTAAAAAGTCTATCAGATATATCAAGCTCATTATATTCTTAAATTAGAACTTAAAAAGTTCTATGTCCTACCATCTGAATAATTACCTGAACTAGGAGTCCTCAAATTATTAGTTGTGCCTTCTGGTGGTGGGGACTTTTGCCATGCACGTCTACGGAGATGTTCAAGTGGACTTCCATCCTCTGATGCATATGCCGACTCAAACTTCAGTTCCACTCTATCATTGCGGCTAACACCATCAGAAAACCAATTTATGGAAGTCTCTTCGCCAGCTACCCGTCCACGATTATCCCATCGAAAGCTCCAACTAGGCGAATACCTTATATTCCTACATAAGGTTTCACTTCCAGATCCACTTACTATAGTCTTGTCCCTAGCAGCAACACAACACGCAGATCCCATGCTGGAGAAGGACCAAGATTATGGTTTTATTAACTTTGCCACAAGAGTTGCTGAAGCTCTTCAAAATTAGAACTCTGAGAATAACCCCAGCACCATGCCTCTCAAGGAAACGTCAAACTGTATTTTGTCTAAAACCATGACAAACAGAAGAGAGTTATGGATTACAAGGCCAGGAAACGAAGTACACTTGAATATACACCAAAAAAAAAAAAAAAAAAAAAAAAAAAAAAAAAAAAAAAAAAAAAAAAAAA
>QLSR01000325.1:137516-152539 GCA_031780015.1 Citrullus colocynthis
AAAAAAAAAAAAAAAAAAAAAAAAAAAAAAAAACAGAGATTCAATCTCTCAAACAAGTCAGCGAGATCCGAACAATTAGCAAAAAATACGCAAAAAAATTCAATCAAATGCCACTCAGTAAGAAAAAAAACACAAACTAAACATAAAAAATCCAAAAAAAAAAAGAAAAAGAAAAAAGAAAAAAAAACCTCAAAGTAATGAAAACAAAGGCATGATTAGATTCTGAAACTCAATTAATTGAAACAAAAGCAATCAATAATACAACGAAATGATCTAAAGCGTACCTTCACAGAGTCCAATCTCAAACTCGAAAGTGGAGAGAGAGAGAGAGAGAGAGAGAGAGAGAGAGAGGGTTTTAGAGGGAGAAATGAAGGTGAAAGGCTGAAGCTGGGTTTTCTTCACAATACAGAAAGACTGAAAGGGTTCGTTCTAAACGGTTTAATTAACGACGTTAGGGCAATTGGGGAATCTTCCACAACAGTGACGTTGGAAGTTAACGGCGGTTTAACTTTTCTTTTTGATGTACGGTCGTTACTTGGAGGCTTTTTCCGCCATGAAGCCTACGTGTACATTTATTATTATTACACTTCAATTACTTTTTTAAAAAATTAAATAGAAAAGAAAGGAATTACTCAAAAGGTATGCTTTAAGAAGTTGTGTACTTAAGCACTATTATTGCTAGTACATACACCAGGAATATATATATATATATATATAATTAAAAAGAAAAAGGTACTTCAAATAGATCTAGTTTTTATGGTTTTACAAATAATTAACAGAAAAAATATTTTGTTGGTGTTTAAGTCTAGATTTTATTTAGTTTTCAAAATGTTACATTTTTAATCCTTACAATTTGAGTTTGGTTTTAATTTAGTAATTAGGTTTCAAAATGTTATAATTTTACTTTTGCGATTTAAGTTTTATTTCAATTTGGTCCCTTAGGTTTTAAGATTTACATTTTTCCCCTCAAATTTTCAACAAATACCCACCTTTAGTCTATGGCGTTAATGCCTATTAATTAATTTTAAATAATTATGAAATGAAATTTAAAATTATTTTAGTAAGGAAAAAATAATGAAACTTAATTAATCATAATTCTTTTAAATTAAATTAACTAATAGACTTTACCACTAAAGATCAAAAGTGAGTATTTAGTGTAAGATTGAGGTTAAATGTGTAAACCTTGAAACTAAGAGATAAAATTGAAGCAAAACTCAAATTTCAACGGTGACATTGTAACATTTTGAAACTCAATAACTAAATTGAAAATAAACTCATAATTTAAGGACTATAAATTTAACATTTTGAAATCAAAGACTTAATAGAAACATGACCCAAAATCCTAGGATAAAAAATATATTTTTTTTAAATTTAATTTATACTTCTAAATTTTGAGAGCCAATTAAACTTTGAATTAATCATTGTTATCGGATTCAATTTAAACCCTAAATTGAAATTTCATTTTTAATAATTGATGTGGATTATTATTATTATTATTATTATCTCTAACCATATGAGTGACTAGAGGATCAATTGCCCACAATAATCAATTTAGTTATGCTTAAATCAGCAAGAGTTTTAGTTAAACAAATGGATAACATTTTATATTAACCGTTTGGTATTATTTTCTTTTCTAAATTCAATGTACAAGGTAGGAAATTTAACCTTTAACTTTATGATCGAGGATACATATTTTAAGTCAGTTGAATAATGTTTATATTGACATGTTAAGTATTTTGTTATAAATCATCTGTAATGACGACCTATAATTCTTTTTCTATCACTTATATAATGACAAAAATACTAATTTTTACTAGACATAAAAATAGGATGATGTTTTTAGAGAGAGAAAAAAAATATAGGATATACACATAGATATAGAAAAGAAAATACTGTTGAATTTTTTTGGATTTATTTCGATTAGGTTTCTAGACTTTTAAAAGTTTCATTTTAAAAAATTTAAAACTTGCTTTCAAAACTCCTTTGAAAAGTTTTTTTTCTCCTTCAAATAAAATAAAAAATGATGTGATGGTTAATGTGAAAGAAAATACGTGGCATTATTTGTTACATTATTCACATAAATTAATTTGAAAACTAAAGACCAAAATGTAATTGTGTAAATTATATTTTAACAATGTTTTTATATGAAATAAATAATGACAATAATCTTAATCTACCATGTAATTGTAAACAATATCACATTACTTTTAAATTTTTTATGGAAAATTCTTTTTTTTTTTAACAATTTCAAGAGTATTTATTGAAACAGATTTCAAAAGTAAAAAAAAAAAAGAAAAAAGAAAAAAAAAGACCTCTAAAAATATATAGCCATACTTGAAACATACTTAAATGATGAGAGATACTTCATAGGACAAACATCAATTTACATTCCTTCAGAGTTGTATATATTAAAATTATGAACTAATAATTATATCAATTGAAATTTTAAATTTTCGTAAGTGTATCAATTTACGCTCTTATTCAGATTTCATTTAAAACATATCCTTTAAAACTTATAATTGTTTCAATTAAAATTTTAAATTGTATTAAGTGAATCAATTTAGGGTCCATTTGGATTGATTTGAGAAAAAAGTGTTTTTCAAAAACTCATTTTTATTTAAACTCTTTGTTAAAACCTATCACTTCAAAATCTATTTTGAATAGTTGCCAAATGCTCCAATTTTTTTCCAGAATGACTTATTTTTTAAATTAAACACTTGAAAATGCATTTCAAACACACTCTTAGATTCTTTATTAAGAATCATCTATATCAATTATTTACATGTGTAGACTTCTTCAAATGTCAAACTAACAAAATAATGGACAACTCTCAAAGAAAATCCTAATTGAAAGTCTAAATTGATTCACTTATGGATGTTTAGGAGTTTAATTGATAAAATTATTAGTCTCACACAAAGTTTATCTAAATAAAACATAATGAAGGGTATAAATTAATATATTTACGAAATTTTAATCGGTTTTTTTCATATGAATAACCATGTAATTGTAAACAATATCACATTACTTTTAAATTTTTTATGGAAAATTCTTTTTTTTTTAACAATTTCAAGAGTATTTATTGAAACAGATTTCAAAAGTAAAAAAAAAAAGAAAAAAGAAAAAAAAAGACCTCTAAAAATATATAGCCATACTTGAAACATACTTAAATGATGAGAGATACTTCATAGGACAAACATCAATTTACATTCCTTCAGAGTTGTATATATTAAAATTATGAACTAATAATTATATCAATTGAAATTTTAAATTTTCGTAAGTGTATCAATTTACGCTCTTATTCAGATTTCATTTAAAACATATCCTTTAAAACTTATAATTGTTTCAATTAAAATTTTAAATTGTATTAAGTGAATCAATTTAGGGTCCATTTGGATTGATTTGAGAAAAAAGTGTTTTTCAAAAACTCATTTTTATTTAAACTCTTTGTTAAAACCTATCACTTCAAAATCTATTTTGAATAGTTGCCAAATGCTCCAATTTTTTTCCAGAATGACTTATTTTTTAAATTAAACACTTGAAAATGCATTTCAAACACACTCTTAGATTCTTTATTAAGAATCATCTATATCAATTATTTACATGTGTAGACTTCTTCAAATGTCAAACTAACAAAATAATGGACAACTCTCAAAGGAAATCCTAATTGAAAGTCTAAATTGATTCACTTATGGATGTTTAGGAGTTTAATTGATAAAATTATTAGTCTCACACAAAGTTTATCTAAATAAAACATAATGAAGGGTATAAATTAATATATTTACGAAATTTCAGAGTTTAAATTAAAACAATTATTAATTCTAGATTTTAATTGATATAACCTAAAGTTTAAGAGTAGGAAAGGGATATTTCCCCTATTTTATAACACCAAAGTCGAACCCAATGTAATATGAAAGTTTATGGTGGAAAATAAAACCCTAGAATATAATAATAAAACTTAATAATAATTTAAAATTGGTTAAAATACGATTTTGGTCTCTATACTCTATACTTTAAAGTTTGTTCAACTGTAGTCCCTATATTCTTAATAAATTCCTAAATTGGTCAAATAATATAATAATTTTTATGCAAGAACATGCAATATGAAAATATGTTTTCAAAATTTATAGTAAAAATGATAACTGATAATAAACGTTTTTTTTTTTAAAAAAAAAGTAATAAACTAATAGTTAATAAATTTAAGATTTATCAAAAATACCAAAACTAAAATTAGACTATTAAAAAAATAAGGATTAAAATTGAATAAACTTCAAAGTGTAGGGACTAAAACGGTATTTTAAGTTATTATATATATATAATGAAAAGAGAAAATGAATAAGGTGGTGGCTTTGGGATGAAAAATTAGAGAGTGGGAAATAAGCAAAACCATTACTTTTCACCTTACACGCAAGCATCCTTTCTTTTTAGCTCCCTTGTGACCTTTTTGTTTTAAAAAACATGTGTTAGATTATTTTCTTTTTAATTTTTTTTTTAATTAAAAAATTTATATACTATAATGTGTAAATTTAGTCCTTATAATTTTGAGAATATTAAAATTTTGTTTCTATCGTTTATAATTAGAATTTAATTAGTTCCTATAGTTTGATAAAACTCTCCTAAATAGTCCCTACAATAATGATTATTTATTAAAAAAAAAAATTATCAAAGCATAGAGGCTATTTGCAAGGTTTTAACAAATCATAAGAATTAAATTGTAACTTTTAAAACTATAGGGACTAAACTCTAACTTTCTCTAAAATTCAAACTAAGGACTAAATTTGTAATTTACC
The DNA here is from genome assembly GCA_031780015.1 of Citrullus colocynthis. NCBI lineage: Eukaryota > Viridiplantae > Streptophyta > Magnoliopsida > Cucurbitales > Cucurbitaceae > Citrullus > Citrullus colocynthis. The sequence goes on from QLSR01000325.1 coordinate 142,304, forward strand.
CAATATACAGCGTATCAAATGTTAAATAATGTCACAATTATTATAAGTTTGCTTGAAAAATTAGGATATGTTTGGTAGATGATATGAATTCTATTTTATGTTTTCGGATTCACTGAGTTTAATGATTATGTGATTGGTAGGTAATTTGGATTATGTTTTTTAAGATTGTTTTCGGATTCTATAATCAAAAGAGATCAAATTTTTAAAACAATATAATACTTTTCTTTGGGTATGTTTGGAATACCTTTAAAAGTGTTTAATTTAAAAAATAAGTCATTTTGAAAGAAATATAATTGTTTGGCAACCACTCAAAATAAATTTTAAAAACCCTTAGTATCTTTATTTTAAATAGTTATTATAAAAAATGTTTAAATAAAAATGAATTTTTGAAAAATATTTATTTTCTAAGTTAATCCAAACAAACCTAGTGTATTCAAATTTTGAATTTGAAAATTTAAAATGCAGAATTATAGTAACACAAAGATTAAAAAAAAAGTTAATAAATGGTATTTCATGTTGTACACTCAATTTATTTTTCTTTTCAATTAAAATGTGCATTATATATGAAACAATATAATAAATATATAAATTTTAAACATATAACACGATCATAAATTAATTAATAATATGTATAAAAATTAACTAATAAAGTTTATATTCAATTTAATATTCAGTGGGTAACTCTAACCAGTTTTATAGTTTATTAATAATATTATCAAACACATTTCAACAATTGTTAAATTGAAATAAAATTTATGATTTTGTTACCAAACACATATCTAAAAATACGAAATACAACTTTATTTTCATTGCATCTCTTATTTTCAATTTTTTCTTTTCAGATTGCCTACTAAGCAAATCCTTATAATTTTGAGAATATTAAAATTTTGTTTCTATCGTTTAAAATTAGAATTTAATTAGTTCCTATAGTTTGATAAAACTCTCCTAAATAGTCCGTACAATAATGATTATTTATTAAAAAAAAAATTAAAAAAAAAAAAACAAAAGAAAAAAGGGGTATGGGGTTAAAACAAGTATAAAATGAGATGAGGGGGGAACACACGGGAATCTAAAAAAAAAAAAAATTTATTCTTGAAACATTTTAAATTGAGATTTAAAAGAAGTTTTTTTTTTTTCCTCTTAAAACTGTAATTGAAGAATATTAATGGTTAAAAATACATAAGTTTGGTAGGCGAATTTTTCAACCATATTCTATTATTCTTCCTAAGTTGACAGATGAAAAATTATTACAAAATTGGTTTAAGTCTACAAAGACTACTTTCACCTCCGAATTTCTTCATTTGTTATTTATTTTATATCAATAGCTTAAAAAATCAAGCAAAAACTTAAAAACTAAAAAAAGTAGCTTTTGAAAACTTATTTTTGTTTTTGGAATTTAGCTAAAAATTCAATCGAAGAATGCAAATCACTATAAGAAATGGGAGAAAATAGACATTAATTTTTAAAAACTAAAAATAAAAAACGAAATGATTACTAAACGGAGCCTGAAATACCAATTGTACATTCTGTCTTGGACGATGAATAAGTATAGATTTTTTTTTTCTTTGAAGAGATCTTATAATTTCATCATTGAGAATGGAATAATGTGTAAAGTCAGATAATGTTGCAAGTGAGTTAACGCCTAAGTTGACATTACAATGTTTTTCAATATCCACTGAAAATTGGTTTAATTAGTTGAGTGGACTTCAATCTAGTGCACTATTTCTTCAAATATATGTGATCTAGCTAAAATTTAAAAATATACACATTATTAGAATATTAGTCCTAAAAACTTTTATAAATGTTTGGTTTGTTTTCAAATATAAGAAAATGAACCAAAATATTTATAAATATAGCAAAATTTCACTATCTATCTGTTATAAATTGCGATAAACTAGTATATATGTCTATTTATGTCATGATAGAGATAGATAATAGTTTATCGTAGATAGACTATGATTTTTTGTTATTATTTGTAAATATTGGTAACAATTTTGTCATTTAAAATAATTTTTTTAAATGTTTTAAAACTAATTTTGGTATATAATTCTTTTAGAATTTAACCATTATGGGTTGGCTCAATGCAGCATAAAAATAAATATTTAAATTTAAAAAAAAAAAAGTCAAAGGACTAAGGGGTTATGGGTTCAATGCATGTATAAGCTGAGCTGAGCTGGACACTCACGGATATCTAACAAGAAAAACATCCTCCCACCCATAATTCCTTGAGCACCCAATATGTCAAAATTGCCGCACCTTAACGACCATACTAACCTCAAGAATCTCCTCCACAAGGGATCTTACGGTCGTCAAATTAACTTCTTCAACCCTCAACAATATAATGGCAGACAGAGTATCAAACTCCACGATGATCAAATGAAAACCCTAAGAAGCAATCGCCTTCAACTCATTTGCTATAGCCCAATCTCCAACACCACCACAAAACACCATCGGCACCCCTATTTAATCAGCTCTCGCTCCCACAACATACTTCCCCACACATAAGACAGATTTGTTTCTAATTGTGCTTGCAAAAATGTACCTGTTCGAAAAATGCTAACCCCTAAGGACCTGGAACAAGAAACTCTCAGGGTGCCTACACAGTTGCCAACTCTATTTCTGTCAATGCACTTTCCTATGCCCTTTCCCTTGACCCCCACCAAAACCTAGCACACATAGAATTCAAACATGCACATAAAGAGGAAGGTGGTCTAAAACAGCTCATTGTGTAAATTGGAATGGCTTGCCACCACTTTGATGAGCACTTCCTTCCCTCAGCCAAGAAAAGCTTCTCCTTCTACCCCTATAGGACTTTCCAAAGCTAATGCTTTATGGACGAGAAGATGGCTCGCTTGCACCGAGCATTCTTAGACGGAAGCCCCAAATATTTGCCTAAAGCATTAGCTCAAGTGACCCCAACTCCTGATGAATAAATTCCCGCATGGCTCTACGTGCATTTCTACTAGTAGTCGTAAACACAAATTTTTATAATTCACGACCTGCCCAAAAGTTGACTCGTAGATAGCCAAAGTTATCTTAACAAAAATACAATCAGATTCAATATCCATAAAGAAAATAAGATTATCATCAGAATAAAAAAGATGCAAAATCATAGGACAGAATTTAGTAATTTGCAATCCTTGCAATGTCCGACGACTAATCTCCCTTTGGAAGAGAGCCGACAAACCCTAAGCAACAAATAAATAAAGGGAAAGAGGATCTCCCTACTACAGTCCACGCCTCAGAATAAACCAATTTGTTGGCAATCCATTGAGTGCAATTGCAAAGTTAACCGTTTCAACACAACCCATCATAAGTCGAACTCATCTAATCACAAAAACTCATCTTAAGCATCACACATCAGGAGTAAATCCATTCCACCACTCGATTATAGGGCCTTACTCGTGCAATTTCATCGCCATGATCCCAACTTTCCCTCTAGTCCTGCAATTTATTGCAGCATTATCAGAAATAAAACGAACTAGAACAAATGAAGACTCTCTTCAACCTATTAGCAATGATTTTATAAATCACATTACAAAGTCTAATTGGCCAAAATTGTGCCATGGACCGAGATCTCCCTATATTTACATATCAAAACAATATATGTGTAGTTTTACTTCCCCCACCGAAGCCTGTCCATTTTAAGACCTGCAAGCAATTATCAATGGAGGTATCTTTACCAATAAGCTCCCAACGTTTTTGACGAAACAACGCATTGATACCAATAAATCTATTAAATATAATATTAGATAAACTTTTAAGTTTCTTTATCGTTTAAATTAATATTAGTTCATAAAAAAATTAAATGTTATTAACAGATTAAAAGAGAAGGATTGTAGTTTTGATTGGGCAGGGGCTGCGCGAACGCAAGCCCCCACTACCACAAATTATGACGTAGGCTCTGCCACATTGGACAGACCTTAGGCAAGCACCCCTCCAAAGTGCAATGGAAGTCACTAGCCTAGGCCATAGACCTTCTTGATCGCCCAAAGACCCCGTCCAGGTAAGTATGTTGATAGTCGCCACTTGCTTTCCTTTTATACAAATTCCCGCCTCTCCTCTTCACAAACTTCCGATGTGGGACTCTTACAAACTACGGAACCTCAGATTTAAGATTTAATTCTATTTTATTTTTCTTTTTTTGTTGAGCCAAATATATTTCTCCTTTTTAAGCAAAAATATATTTGTAGGGAATATAGCAAAATCATGTAAATCCTATTTTCATTTTAAACTCGAATTTTAAAAGATAGGAACGATTTTAGATTTCTATTAAATTAATTTTTTTAGCCAATTATGTAAAATATTTTACTCTTTTGTTTTTTTTTTTTTTAAACAAAATTTGACTCTTTTGTCTTTATAAGTTTCTCAATTAACCAAAGCAAAAATTTACTTATCAATTTCATTTGATTGGAATCTAAGCACAAGATAAACACAATTAACTCTTTTTTCAAAAGAAAAAAAAATTACAAGATATTGATTCTTTGTTTCTTCTTCTTCTTCTTCTTTTTTTTTTTTTTTTTTTTTTTTTTNTTTTAAATTTGTCCATCATTTTACAAATTTTTTAAAGAGCTCTAAATAGACATTTAAATAAATAGAGACCCGTTACCTCATATTGTCAAACGATAATCATAAGGAGAGAGGTAGAGCAAAGGATTAATGAAGAGAAGAATGCAAGTAGATAGAATTTTTCGTGCAGGTTCTATCTGGGTGCAGGTTATTATGCTTCAGTTTGGGTAATTTGATTTGTGAATGGTATAATTTTTAGTATATCATTGCTCAATTTTTATGATAATTTTGTATGAAACAAATAATCTATTCATTTTAAAATGAAATTTATGTTAACTATGTCTTTTTTGCCCTAAATTGATTCCTTTACTTTATTAATTTTCATGACAATAGTGTAGCATAACAATGATTTAGTTATTTTTAGAATAAATTTATTATTATTATTATTATTATTATTATTTATTTTATTTGTAAATCATATTGAATTGCAATAAAACGAAGAGGACTTACTTGAGTTCAAGATAGAATCAAAACACAAACACAACAAAAAAAAAAAAACTAAGAGAAATGAGAACAAAATAATAATAAAAAAAAGGCATACACAATTCGAAGAAAAAAGTCACAAGAAGGAGAACCTATTTGAGTCTTTGATACGTACAAGTTCTGTAACGACCTGACTAATACTTTCTAAACGGACCATTACTCAATGCATGCAAATTTTCAAGAAAGACACTGTACGGATGGTAAGAAAGATACAATGCTTTCCATGGAAATTTATGTTTATTTAAAACTCAAGAAAACAATGCGTAACATATAAAAGAGAATTTTGGTTTGGGGTACCCCTAATAAAAATCAATAAAATTTCATGAACAGGAATCCACATACAAAATAAAAGACAAGCTTCAAAACAAAATTTGACAATTTAACAAAACTCATTAAAAACATGCAGTACTAGTGGAAGCTACTGCGGGTCCCGTGAAGCCATCAAGGATTCTTCTTGTCATTTGCCAGCACGTTCTTTCCCTTACCTGAAAAAAATATAAGATGAAAGGGTGAACAATTATATTACTCAGTAAGTGACCCCATTACCGGAGCCGGGCTAGGCACCCAAGTCCTTTAAGTGCATTAGTCATACGACAGGCATATCTAACATACTTTTATAGGGAACATGTTATACTGGCACCCAAGTCCTTTAAGTGCATTAGTCATAAGACAGGCATATCTAACATATTTTTATTGGGAACTGGTTTTACTCTCCCTACAGTGGGTTTTGGATGTCCACAAACCTCTGGAGTCCCGAAGGAACTCTTACCTCTGGTGATCCCGAAGGAACACAAACCTCTGGTGATCCCGAAGGACCACAACCTCTAGTGAACCCGAAGGAACACAACCTCTAGTGACCCCGAAGGACCACAACCTCTGGTGAACCCGAAGGAACACAACCTCTAGTGACCCCGAAGGACCACAACCTCTGGTGAACCCGAAGGAACACAGCCTCTGGTGACCTCGAAGGACCACAACCTCTGGTGAACCCGAAGGAACACAACCTCTAGTGACCCCGAAGGACCACAACCTCTGGTGAATATCCAACTGACGTAGGGGAGTTACCACTACCCAGCACACATGACCAATTAAATTCTCACTCCTTTCCTTCCGTGAATTCATACATTAACAGCGCTGTTTACAAACATCTCATAATACAAGCATATGCATTTCACATACATTTTTTAAAACATGGGAATCTCATACAAGCATGCTATATCACATGGGCTTAGGAATTTTACTCATCAAAGCAACTATACTTATGGCAATCTCACACACATCCTTTAAACATGGGTAATTCATACAAGCATGCTATCTCACATGGGGCGTAGAAGTTTTACTCATCATGGCAACTAAACATATGGCAGGAAGGTGGTTCAGGTAGTAAAGTTACTTACCTGAGCAATTATATTAACTTATCCACATGGTGGTTTGTTGAAAAGTTCTTGGTCAACCAAATGTGGCTTAACTCGCAGTTGCTCCAATCCTTTCTACCCAACACAATTCCCGGCCACCTAAGAGAATTTTAACCACATAAGTCCAAATCACCAATAGTTTACCAAATTACGCCACAAATTTTCCTTGGGTCCGAGGTACTTACTCGAATGTTACCGGTTTGGTGACTAGTAATCAGGCGAGCGTCTGACTGAAACGGCAGCGGAGGAGCACCGGCGGCGGAAGAGAGAGAAAATCGGCGGGGTGCTGAAGAGAGAGAGAGAGAGAGAGAGAGAGAGAGAGATTGAAGCCGGCGCGGCGGCGCTGCAGCCGCGAGGAAGAGGAAGAACACCCGGCGGCCGGCGGCGCTGCAGCCACGAGGAAGAAGGAGACCCGACGGCGCTGCTGCGCGAGGAAGAAGGAGAAAAATTCCGAAGGGCGGCGGCGGTTCAGTCGTGAGGAAGAAGAAGAAGAAGAAGAAGAAAGAAAAAAAAAGGTTCGGCGCTACGAAGAAGAAGAAGAAGAACCGGGGGGGCGGCACGCGAGAGAGAGAAGACCCTTTTTTCCTTTTTCTTTTTTTTTATTTTGGCACGCAAATCGAGGCCTATTTAAAAGAAACCCTAATTCCTTATTCCTTCCTCTTTTCCCCTCTTCTTTTTCCAACCAAATAAAACAAAATCAAATAAAATCTTCTACACCTAAGATTTACCTCAATTATCCAAATCTACCAAAATTAATCACCTTTATTTTACTCGCCCCAAGATAAAATTATCCTTTTCTAAATTCCAAATTTTTCCTTAACTCAAATTTCGAAATTTTCTATCTTAGCTTAAATAAAGGCATGAATACATAAAGATAACTATATTTTTCTTTTCACACATAATAACTTAAACTTATTTACTAGGAGGATTTACCTCAACGATTTGGGGTTGTTACAAGTTCACACGTCAAATTATAATAAAATTTAAAACCATCTTGACTAAGTATCACCCTTAATGAATCAGATTAATAATTTTTTTTACCAATTTGGAGATCCTTCCACGTTTATGTAGAGACATATTTGTGATGCAAATTAATATAATCTAAACTTAAGGAAGCAATTAAAGTGATCAAGTATTTGAAATTCAAAAGCATTAAAAAGAAGCATACCAAAAAGTGTCAGTGCTATGTAAAATTCAAAATCTATAATAGAATTTAAAAATGATCCACGACTACATATAACCCTAGAACAGCAAGAAAATCAGCCTAACATGTTTTGATGCTGACCCTAGCATTGAAGTGCCACTTGCACGCCTTTTTTAGCTCCCTTTTAGTCCCTTATCATGCCCTAAGGTCATTTTACCTTTCTTAAGGCTATTTTCTTCAATTACAATTCAATTTTCTTCTAGTCTCCGCTCAAATGCTCGGTCCTCACATATTAACATAAAAACGCATCAAATAGCAAATTTTAAGTATGAAAAGTAATAAAAATTTCGTTTATAACAAATTTAGTTTAGTTTTAAATTTCTAATTTATCTCTATTTTTTTATAACAAATTTATCTTTTAATAACAAAGAAGGAGTTCTAAATTTAGAAACATGGCACTTATATAACATATCTAGTTTTTGCTTTAAATCTCCTTATTTTTTGTTGCCATGAAATGCATGTGCATATGTGTGCGTAGTTGTAGTTCGTTTTCTTAATACACAAATTTGATTCCAAGTGTCCAAACATACGTACGGCTTCAAAAGCCAAGTCCTTTAGTTCTAAATTTATGGGCCAACTACTTCCTTTAAGCTCTATTTGACATGTTTGACATAGAGACTAGTTAGAGTTTAGTTAGTTTCAAATTCCTATATAGGTTTAAAAGCCAACTTGATTTGAAACCATAAAATTATAATTTTGTTACTTGAATACTCTGAATGAAAATAAAGTATATGCCACTTTATTTATTTATTAATTTACTAATTTAATATTTAATCATACAAGTTTGTTCATAGGGTTGGAACCATTTGCTACCTGGAGGTAAGGGTAGAAATTACTGGATAATTTCATTTTTAAGAAAAATCGTTGAAATATTAGAAATATCATCGATATTACCAATATTTTGATTTTTTTAAATTCTGCAACGTATAAAATATGATGTATATAATCTTCAATCTTCTAATTGAAGTTTTATAGTTGCCAGGTTGGTTGATAGTTATACTATTATGCACAAGCGTGCAAATTCAACACGTGCATAAATGTTCTTTTTAATAGTTATTTCAACATTTTTGTTTTCATTGCTTTTTTTTTATTATTATTTTTTTATTTATTCAATAGTTTTTCGTTCTCGTGTTTGAACTCTTTTTCATTAATTATTATTTCTTTTATAGTTTAATTTTCTTTTATTCCTTTTAATTATCTGATTATATATATTTTTTATTTCTGTATATGGTATACTTTGTTTTTTTTTTTTTAAATCTCTCCTTATCTATTTTTTAATTTTATATATAATATATATATATATTTATTTATATATTTATTTAATCTCTCCTTATCTATTTTATTTATCTCTTTATTTTTTTTTTTTTTTTTTCTTTTTTTTTTTTTTTTTTTTTCTTTTTTTTTTTTTTTTTTTTTCTTTTTTTTTTTTTTTTTTTTTAAATCTCTCCTTATCTATTTTTTAATTTTATATATAATATATATATATATTTATTTATTTATTTATTTAATCTCTCCTTATCTATTTTAATTATCTCTTTATTTTTTCTTTTTTGTATAATTTGTTTTTATTGTAAAAAATTTCATAATCTCAGTCTTCTCTTTTACTCTTCGTTTGTTTCTCTTTCTCTCTTCATTTTTTCTCATCTTTTTTTATTACAAACTAGAAAATAATAATGATTAGACACTAGACCCATTTTACCATTTTGCCCTTAGAAACCTACAATTGTATTCCATTTCAGAATGGCTTTTGCAAAACCAAACGAACGAAGAAAAGAACGGACAAAAGATTGGGCTAATTTTAGGAAGGGGCCGCGCGAACGCAGGCCCCCGCTACCACAAATTATGACGTAGGCTCTGCCACGTTGGGCAGACCTTAGGCTAGCACCCCTCCAACGTGCAATGGAAGTCACCAGCCTAGGCCATGGACCTTCTTGTTCGCCCAAAGACCCCGTCCAGGTAAGTATGTTTGAAGGCCGCCACTTGCTTTCCCTTTATACCCTATTCCCGCCTCTCTTCTACAACATTTTCTCGATGTGGGACTAATCCTTCTTTTTTTTCTAAGAGGGGATCTAACACAATACATAATTTAGTTCAAAAAATGAAGGGTTAAAATATTATTAGAGTTTGTTTAATTTTAGTTTTTTACTCTTTGATTGTTCGGTTTTTGTTTCTGTATTTTCCATAAAAACTTAAATTTTGTTCCATTGGTAGTTTATTATTGATTTTTTAATTTTTTTTGTTTTGTTATTCACACATTGTATTTTATATTAAGAGACTACATTTAAATTTTATTAGAAGTATAATGAGTAAAATTTGACAATTAAAAATATAAAACCTAAAATTGAACATGTTTGAAAGTATGAATATAATAAAATAGTATTTTAATAAAAGAAAGAACAGAATTAAATTTATAATGTAAGATGCTATATGTTTAACCTTTTTGTTATATTATTTAATATAATTTCTGAAAAGATTTAGTGCCCTCTGGAGCAACATACATAAATAAAAACATCTAAACAAAAACCCCATTTACCAACCCCCCCCCCCCCCCCCCCCCCCCCCCCC
>QLSR01000325.1:181298-212362 GCA_031780015.1 Citrullus colocynthis
AAAAAAAAAAAAAAAAAAAAAAAAAAAAAAAGGAAATGTGTAAACAAAGAAGGTTTGGTTTTGGATTTGGTTTCTTTGCTTCCTCCTTTTAGGTTATGGGCAGACTGTTTTGAAATTTTGATAGGGAAAAAACTTGCTTTTTTGAAAGTGGACCTGAGATTAGAAACCACCATGCCTAACTTTCTTTACCTTTTACCAATGGAAACCAACTTCTCCCTTTTAACTTTAATAACTTGAGTTAAAATACAAGAGTCAAAATCCAAATTGAGAACCCTTTTTTTTATTTTTTATTTTTTATTTTTTATTTTAAAGAGAGCCTGGTTAAGTGAGGACATACTTTATTGGAAATTGGATCACAATGTTGTCATTCTAGAAGCTTTGATCATAAAACATTTAAATTTTTGGTTCTTGAAGTTTTATATTTAGACTAAATTATAAAAAAAAAAAAAAAAAAATACTTTTAAACTTGGTACTTTAGAACAAAACTATTTTTGAACTTTTAAAAATTTTATTTTAAAAATACTTCTAATCTTTAAAAGCTTTCAAAAATAACCTTAAACTTAAAAGAAAAATTCAAAAATATCCCACCGCTGCAAAAACAAGTCTGAAATAAAAAAAAAAAAAAGTTTAAAATACTTCTACTGTTAGTATGGTGATCAACTTGTTTGAAGTTTTTTTGAGTTTGGAAAGAACCAATTTTAAAATAAATTATATAGATATTTTTTTCATATATATACTCATTTTTCTCAAAATCAATTTTCTCAGCAACCAAAATAAAAACCAAAATTTTAAGTTAAATCATAAAATCCCACGAAATCTCACGAAATTCTAAAATCAAAATTTCTTCCTAAAACATACCAAATGATAAATAGTTAGAAAAAAATGTATTTGACTATTAATACATACTCAACTACTAACTTACAATTTTGTGATAACATTTAAGTCTTAAAACCCTTTTGTGCTTCCATTATTCTAGAGGGTTTTGAAGAAAAAGGTGAAAAAAAGAGGAAAAATGGAGAAGTAATGCAATATTTAATGGTTTTTGTTCATATAACAGTAAGAATTTTTTTAATTTTCTCTTAAGTTTAATGATATTTTGAAATTTTTTAAAGTTTAAGGGTATTTTTTAACTCATTTGGAAGTTTAAGGGTAATTCTTTTTTAAAAAACTTTTGAAAAATCAAGACTAACTTTTATGCAAATTTTAGAAGTATATTGTATAATTTAGCCTTATATTTATTTTTTCTTTAGACTTTTAAAAAGTTTTGTTTGACTCGTAATTGTATTATTTTAATCTCCTGATTGATATAAAAAAAGTACTAAAAAAACAATTTATTCAAACACTCTGATCGGGGTTCTTTAAAATCTTTAATGCATAATCTTTACATGTGTTAAAAGACTTCTTTAAATTCATGGATTGACACAATATCATAGAGAAAAATCAAATGGATATTAGAAAATTTTCATTAATATAGAGCAACTTTCCTCTTCTTTTTCTTTACTTATGTAATAAGAATTAGTAACAAGTTTTTTTTTAAGGTTTGATTTTTTTTCAAGACTATATATAAATCTTAGTTTTTCCCCCTTAATTATTGAGTGCATGTTTAGGAGTGGTTTTAAAATCGTTAAAATTATTTTTGTCATTTTTAAAATTACTCGAACACGCATTTTTAATCATTCAAAACTACTTACATAGTTAATTTTACTCTTTTATGCAATTTTCATATCATTAAAATTAGGTTTGAAGGATCAATAACACGTTTTACGGTGATTTTGGAAATGACAAAAGCGATTTTAGCTATTTTAAAATCACTTCCAAACATGCCCTTAATAATTACTAAGATCTTTTTTAAAATCTAACACTAAGATATCTATTTATTTAATTTTAGTTCTTCAAAGTTAATTTTTATTAAAAATAATAAAAAAAAAGAAATTGTAAATAATAATAATACAAAATTAACAAAAAGTTAATAGTAGGGACTAAGTTTAAGATTTATTGAGGGTGGACATGTAAAACTATAAACAAGAGTAAAACTAAACATTTGTCACATATCCTCATTCTCTAAAATATAATATTTTGAGAAATTTATCCAATTTCCTAACTCATAAATATTTAAAGGTTTTTTTTTCTTGTTATTTGTTTTCCCTTTTCAAGTGGCCACATGAAATATTATGAAATAGGAGACATTGATAATTCCTACATGAATTTATTTGTGAATGAATATTATCCAAGTGGCTAAATTATTTTGTCAAATATTTTATGTAATTATCTAATGGTTAGGAAAATTTTCTAACATTCCATAAAGAGACAAGTTTTTCACTTGATTTTTCTATGGGGGAGATTAGAAATTTGGATGCTTAAAGTGAACACCTATCCATTTAATCACTTGTCAAGGGGTCCATTTTGAACTATTTCTTGAACATTGACTCCTTTATCCACAAAATTCATTGTTTTATTTTATGATTATGACAACTCTTTATAGATAGTTTCATTTAGACCCCTACAATTCTTTACTCCAAATCCAACTATATTTTATGTTGTTTCGATTGTTTACTTTTTGTTTATTTATTTGGATTATTTTTAAATATAGCAAAATGAACAAATTATTTATAAATATAGAAAAATTTTACTGTCTATTGCTGAGAGACAGTGGAATTTTTCTATATTTGTAAATAGTTTAATATTTTTTTTTATTTATAATAATTTTCTTATTTATTTTTTAATTTTGAGTAAAATGTAGATATTAATTGACACGTTAAAATATCGACAACATTTTCTAAGACGTTATAGCTAAATATTAATAACAAAAGGAAATGTTTATTCATTTGAGAGTATGTTTTTTATTTCGTCGAAATACCATTTTGGGTTATATTTTATTTAAGTTCATATACTTTCAAATGTTCAAAAACTTATATACTTTTAATAAATTTTTAAAGGCTAAATTCAAGAAAATATCACCAAACTTTGATCTTTGTTTCAAAACTACCCCTAAATTTCTAAAATTTTCATTAATATTCTTTAAAAAAAAATCATACCGTTAGTTTATTTTTATGGAAACCGTTTAGTTTTGAAAATAATTTTTAATTATTTGTTTTTTTTTAAAATCTGGCTAAAAATTCAAATGTTTGTTCAACAAAAGTGAATACCATAATTAAAAAATAAATAAATAAAATAAAAAAAAATTAATTTCATTTTTTTAAAAGAAAAATAGAAAGCTAAAAGTGAAATGCTACTAAACAAACCAAAACAATTATGAGCCGAAGTTTATATCTACTTTTTTCACTATCATATTTGAACTATAATACTAAAAAAACATAATAAATATAACATGGGTGGTGTTACAAGAAAATTATAGTTTAACTATTCCAATAATTTAAGCAAAAAAATCTATAATTTATCCTTAATAATTTTAAAGTATACTTGATTGCCAACTTGCTCAAGATATCATAAATTGGAGGAGAATAATAGATCTAGAAAATAGATGAAAATAAAAACAAAAAACATAGTCAACATCCCACTTGTCTATTTTATTATATATACATTTTTTGAAAGAAAAAAAAAATTCTTTTTCAAAGTTAAAACTATTAAAATAACCAGGCTCATTGCTACATTATTACAACTTTTATGTATTCTTTAATTGATACCAAATTGAAATAATCAAAAGCTTTTAGAAGTCAATTAAAATTTAGTGATTAAAATCATTTTTTGTAAAAATTTTTTTAGAAAATATTTTTATTTTTATTTTAGTTCTTATATACTTCTAATTTCTTGGTCAATGACATCATACTTTAACAAGTTGAGCTTTGTTAAGGTTGACTCTCAATATTGTTTCCTATATTTTCAATAGATTATTTTAGAATATTTCAATTTGTACCTTTAAACTTTGCGAGTTGTATCAATTTGAACTATGAACTAACAGTAGTATCAATTTTTAAACCCTGAACTTTTTTACCAATTAATATCCTTCCTTCGAATTTAGTTAAAAAATTGTCCTATGAAACATATAATTGTTTTAATTAAATTTTTAAATTGTTATAAGTGAACCAATTTAGACCATTTATTAAGATTATATTTTAAAAACCTCAATGCATTCAATTCTTATCTATGTGTAGACTTCTTCAAATTAACGTCAGATTAATAAAATGGACGGTTAGAATTGATTCATGCATAATTTTTCAAGAAAATCTTAATTGAGAGTCTAAATTAATCCACTTATAAAAGTTTAGGGGTTTAATTGATAAAATTATAAGTCTAACACAATATTTATGCAAACAGAACATAATGAAGGGTGTAAATTGATATATTTACTAAAGTTCAAGGTTGTTATGTGTAGATTTGGACTTCAAAAAGATCTGGCTTGAATAAAACAAGCGGTGAAGCATAAATGGACCTTGGGTTAGGCACACCACAAGCGGTGAAGCATAAATGGACCTTGGGTTAGGCACACCACAAGTCGGAGCCCATAAGGAGTTACTAAGGTCTCGACCTGGGGTGAGGCTAGCCCAAGAGTAGGCAATCGGCACATTCATGATACAAGTCAAAATAGGATAAGAAAAACACTAGGGTAGTTCTCCATATATGTACAACATTATAACTTTAGAAGGTAATTCATTTTAATACTCAAATTCTCTACTTACTGCACATATTCTTTCTAACTTAAACATTGGAGTCTTTGTGACAAACACCACATCATTGTGCAGATCTTACTATCTTAAATGTCATATTGTTCCCCGAATTACAAATTTATTACAACCTTGTCACATAAAGGCCGTGTACGTTTTTTGTTCTCCAGATTTTGGCATACAATTACTAAAAGGTTTAAATTGATAAAATTTTAAAATTTTTAGGTGTAAATTGATATTTTCCTAACATTCTTTTAATCACTTTGAGTTGGTGGTGGCTATTAGGACACAACCTTGTAAAAAACAATATAATAATAATACTTTAAGGTGATTAGCGTCGCTGATCTCATGTTATAAAATATATTACCTCTCTCTATATATAATTATATATATATAATTTTAAGAATTTGTGAGAAGAAAGAAGAACAAGTGTTCACGGAATCTCTAAAAACAATATTTAAAAATAGAAAAACTGCGATTGAAATTTGACAGCTATGGACCCAAAACAATGTTTTTGCTTTGTGGAGTAGGAAAAAAAAATATGAATTGAATTTCATTCAAAAACTTTATCTTTAATTGTTTAGAACAAAACCAACAAACAAATCTTCTATCAAATGATTCCCTTTTGTTCTCATGTCTTCTTTTACACACATATTGATGGAAATGTGACACTCATCTTTCTATTTTCTTAATTTTATTTTGTATTATTGTCAAAATAAGCATAATTCAATTAGTACCGTACATGTATTATTAACTTTGAAGCTAAAAGTTCAATTCCCTCCTCTTTGTATATTGTCTAAAAAAAATAGTTTTGTATGGCATTTATGTTCTATTAAAAATATATTATTTCAGTTTTTTTATATAAAAATTAAGGGTGATTGGGGCACTGATATGAGTTACAAAGTCTAGAGGGTATAGAGCTATAAAATAGAGCTTATCGATAAATATACAAACTTAAATAGTAAACACCTCCCTTTTTATATATAAAAAAAGGTTGAACATAGAAAGAGAGAAAGGAGGATGAGGTCGAAAAAGAAAACAAAAGAAGAGGAAAGAAAGAGAATAAAAAGCAGTAGTCACAATGGTGGTCGATGGCGATGGACGTTGGCTAGTGGTAGAGATGTTCATGGGGTCGGAGATGGCTTCCCCATCCCTGTTCCTGCTCCCCATTTCATTCCCCATCCCTATGAAATTCCCCACAGGATCAAGATAGGGTTTCCCACGAGAAATTCAGAAGGATCGGGTTCCCGTAGGAATTTTTTCCTTGTTTGGTTTTTAAAAAAGTTTTGTTCATTATTTAATAAATTTTTAAATTTATTCTCAACCAAATACAATTTTTTAAATTTTCTATATTGAATGGAATCATTTCTAATACATTTTTTATTCAAAAAAAAATATATACTATAAAATTTCTTAATAAAACAATAATATTTTATATGCGAAAATATAATTAAAATATTAACCTCATACTTTTTAAAAGTTAAAACTAAAATAATACAATAATATAGTCTAACCTTCAACTTAAATATTAGAACATTCTTGAACTTGAGAAATCTTAAATACTAAAACATCCCTACCTTATAAATGTATTGGATTAAAGTATGAAAAATTGTGGATGGGAATTTGAGAAGGGATAATTTGTTTTTTTTTTTTTTTTCCCTTGAAATTCCAGTAAAAAATTTTAGACTAAAGTTCAATTTGATAGGAATTATAAAGAATAATAAAAAAAAAATCTAGTTTCATTACATTTTCAACTTTAGTTCTATACTTTTGAAAGTTAGGCTTTTGAATCCATATACAATCTTTTTTTAGTTAAGAGTGACGTTATTTGTGATTCTATGGAAAAACATTAAAAATGAAAATAATAATAATAGTGTTTTCTTTTAAAAATTATTATAAATAAAAAAATATCAAACTACTTATAAATGTAGCAAAATTTTACTTTCTATTTTTGATAGACTGCATTAGACCCACATAGACATCCATGTCTATCTAGTAAGTGATAGATGTTTATTTAGGTCTATTGCAATCTATAAAATTTTGTTATATTTGTAATTATTTTTCAACTATTTTTTTATTTTTAAAAAATATCATTTTTTTTTTTGAAAAATCAACATGAATGCTAGCTATAAAAGAAATATTAAAATTTAAAACATATATAATTGGAACCTGACAAATGAAAAATAATAAAAGAAAGAAAATAATGATAACTTCTTCCAAATTTGACATCTATGATCTATCACCCAAATAAAATAAAATAAAAAGACCAATTTGGCCATTTTTTTATCAGCATATCTTTTATTCTATCATTTCCCCCTTCATTAATGATTACTTTTCTTTTTTGTCCATCATCAAACATGATTATATTTGACATAAACATGTACTACGAGTTTTTAAATTTGAGATAATTATAAAACAATTACATTTTACCATTTTTAATTTATTTCTCCAAATACATAAAAAAAAAATTGTTTTAAATGATAAATATTTATAAATAATAGCAAAATATCACAATCTATCTAAAATAGACGACGATTGATCGTGATAAACTATTATCTGTGTCTATTATGACATAGATAATAATCTATCGCTGATTAACAATAAAATTTTCCTATATTTGTAAATATTTTGGTTTATTTTCTTATATTTAAAAACAACTCAGATTTAAATATAATTTTCTTTTTTTATAAATGAATTAATTTGAGATTTGTTTATAAATAAAATTGAATTTGAATATCCCTTAAAAAAATAAAAACAAAACAATATAATCAAGGAAATACATAATTGGAAATATTTATTTTTATTATAAAATGAAAATAGAGAATAGTATATATATATATATATATATATATATCCAAGGGTATCTCAAGAGCTTTAGATGTTCTATTAAAACATGGGTTTTCTGGATTCCCGTGTTGAGAGCATCCCTTTTTTTAGTTTTCTAACCATCTAAAGCTCTTGAGATACCCTTCGTAAGAGTATCCTAGGATGTCAAGGAATTTCTAGATGTTCGAGTATTTTACATTACCGCAAGACAAACGCAATAATCCAAATGCTCACTCTATGAAAATTTTGGATCTCCACGAAACAAACAACTCTTAAAAATAAAAGTAATAATAAAATTCATCGTTCATCCAACAAAATAAATTATTAATAATACAAATTTAAAGTTGTATATATATACTATCGATTCAGTTATATTTTGAGTAATTTTATCAATAAAAAAATGAACCAACCAATCCAATATGTCACATCATATACTAAAAGATCAAACTAAACCAATAGATCAACTTGATCAATTCAGTTCATTAGTTTTTTATTATTTTTTACACTGTTAAAGGATTTGAGATTTCAAATTTTCTAATTATAATAAAGGTCACTAATATATATTAGTTATATTAATTAAGCTACCTTCCCAATGGACATTAAAAGGAATCTTAGCCCACATTTTCCCATCCCACTAGATTTAGTGTTTTACAATAATTTTAAAGCCTCGATATTTTTTAAAAACATTACAAAATTTTAAATCAAACTCAAATACATTTAATATATATATATATATATATATATATATCAATCAGCCTAAATCAAGCACATGTTTTCTGAATTTAATAGTCATCAATCATTGCATGTGTGTTATGGGTACTCTACCACGTTACAAAACTGTTCAAAACTATTCAAGATAAAGGATATAAAGAAGATCAAAATAATTCTCCTTCATATATAGCTTAATGAGTCAAGCTATTGTGACTTTAAAGTTTTGACATCTTCCATAACAAATGTCACTTTAGTAAGATTTATTGTTTGTCTGTTTACTAGGATTCACCACATTCAAATAATCAATTTCCACAATCACTTTTTCATTAACCAAATCAAGAGCATTAATTAGACAATCCTTCATAAATTGCTATGGCTCTTAATTTCACAACGTTGAGAGATAACTTTCATCCTGCTTGATGGACACGACTAAGATGATCTGAAAGCCCTCCAGTTAATGTGTTTTCCTCTTGAAGAGTCTTTCGACATCGTAGCATCTAGCTGCACAAAATGAAAATGACATTAGCCTGAACGCTTTGGAAAAGGTGTTTGCAACTTCCCAAATATTAAAATAATAATAATAATAAATCCTCCAATTATTTTTTTTTTATTTTTATTTTTTTGTCAATTTGAGTATAATTCAGTAATGATTAAGATATATATCATCTACTTATAGGGCACCTTGCCTCTAATTACTATACATTTGATTGCCTAATCTGTTCGATTTAAAATTTTGAAGAGTCCACGACTTGAACTTATTTATATCAAAATTTTTATTATTTATATATAATCTTTCTCGATCTCTAAGTCAGTCGATAGTGGTTACAATATTATAAACATCTGTTTTTCTTTTAAAAAAAAACTATTTGTTGATTTTAAATAAATTGGTAAGACAACTTTTGTCAATAATATATGACAAGAGCATGAAAGAGATACTTTGGCAATTATAATATTTCTACTTTCGTTCTTAATACCTTTTCAAAAAAAAAACTTTCATTTTCAATACACTAAAATGATACTTTTAATACAAGTAAATAGCATAAACAAAAATGTGAATCGAGCTTCAAACAATTTTGGATCAATAATATAATACAAAATGTTATTTGTATATATATTTATTGATTTCATTCCTTTCTTTTGTAGTTCTTTATTGATTTTCGCTTTCTCATTATTTACTAGGCATGATTAGGAATTAATTTATTGATCAAATTTTACCTTTAAAAAAGTATTTAAAAAAAAAAAAAAGTACATTGCACGTGTTCAAAGAACACACATCCTTTTTAATTGGCTTTTCCACCATTAACTTTCCAAAAGTTAATTGAAAAGATTAGAGTAAGTATATATTTATCTAACATTTGTTCCAAATATATATACACACACACAAGAATAGAACACATCTCTATTTCTAGATGAAAATGATCGTGATTATGAAGGCTTAAATAAATTCTATAAAAGTTATATAAATTTGGTTAAAATACATTTGGGTCCACAGCTTTCAATAAATCTTAATTTTTTTTTTCTTTAAAGTTAAATTTTTATCAAAATCAATTAATAATAATAATAATTTTCATAAAAAAAAGACACTGTAAATTTTTTAAAAAAAATATTAATACAAGCCATCAATTTTTTTTTTTTTTTTAAGAAAATCAACGATAAATTAATTGTAAGAACTTATTTTAAGACTTGTTGAAAATACAAGAATTAAAATTGGACAATTAAAAATATATATACTAAAATTGAACAAAACTTAAAATACATAAAAAAAATTGATATTTTAAATAATATGTATGTATATATAAAACTTGAAGCAAAGTAATAGTTTACATGTTTTATTAGGCAACACCACATATCACAATACATTAAACTATGATTATTTTATTGTATGCTATTCAATAATAGTGTGGAAGGATGTTGATATATTTGTTTCTTCCTATATTAATGGAAAAAATTTATGAAAATTTTGAGTTGAACATAAGCCAATTTGTTAGACTAAGGTAATATTGCATTCTCAGTTCTTATATATAAGCTTTTTAAAGTTGCATTATTGTTTGGATCAATCTATTATTTCATTAAAGCTTATCAAATAATTTTTGCCATAAATACGCAAAAAAAGTTTTAAAAACGAAAGTGAAGCATAACAAAAATTTAGCACGTCACTCAACTTATAACCATCTAAAATATAAGAAGTTCAAAGATTCAGAAGTTTGAATCTTCCACTATGCATGTGATTGAACTAAAAAAAAATCACTTACCATTACACTTGAAAATAAGTTAAAAACACGAGACATTATATTTTACATTAAATAGTTATGAATTGAACTATTATAAAAATTTTCCTAAAGTCATTTTTTTCCAATCAATATGGTTAGTCACTCAATTTTTTTTTTTTTACTATATATAAAATTGGATAGTCAAACCTCTGGTTTTAATAATGTCGATAGTACTACCGTTTAAAGGATTAATACACGTCAATTATCATTCAATTTAGCTGATTTTGACATTTAAAATATGATCTTTGTTACTTCTTAAGTAATCAACATAAACGGGGCAAATGATAGAAATGGTAAACTAATTTTCAAAAGGTACAAAGACTTGAAATTAATTTTGAAATATAGAGATTAAAGAATATAATTGAGGAAGAATAAAGTAAGCCTAGTTTTTTATATATTCAATGGTAGCAATCAAAAGCATTAAAAAATGGCAAAATAAACAGCTCATAGTTCCATTAACCAAACAAATTTATTTTTAAAAAGGAAAAAAGATAAAGAAAAAGATATAAACGTCACTGATAAGAAGACTGCCCTATCTGATTTCTTTAGGCTTAAAATCATATAACCTATGGCCACCCTTTTTTTTTTTTTTAATATAATATAAATTGAGAGATTCGGAGAACATGCTTATAATTTTGACTTTGATTTTAATTTGGTTTATGTATTTTTAATTTTAGATTGATCTTAGTTTATTTACTTACAAAATTTACTTTTAAAACACTTTAGTTTTTATTTCTAAAATTTTAACATAAGATTTTGAGATATAAATCAACTTAATAGACTAACTGTACATCGTATATATATACAATATCGATCTTTAAATTAGTTATTCGATTTTTTCTATCTCAATGTGTAATAATAGTAATAATTAATTTTTTGAATGAAAAATATTTACAAATTTACTGTAAGTTGTAAAAATATATAAACACAATTATTAGATTTGAGCATAATTTAGTATATTAAACACTTATAATCATCGCAAAAATAGGTAATTTCATTTTTACGTTCTACTCCTAAAAAATTACCTGTCTACTAATTAGGGAATGTGAAGAAGGGCAACAAGTTAAATTAAATTTTATAGGCAAAATTAACTTTTTAGTTCCATGTTTTAAAGAATACGTGTGTTTGATCTTTGAGTTTTAAAATGTAACCTTTTAACCATCGAGTTTTTAAGAATATGTTTCTTGAGTTTTGAAAATGTTAGTCTCTAAGTTTTTAAAAATAGGTTTCAAAGTAGTTTTTTTTTATAATTATTTTAAATATTACGGGTTAATTGTTTTAAATGGCAAAACTGCTAGAAATATTTTAAAATATATCACTGTTTATTAGCTATAGACAGTGATAGACATCAATAGACTATCATCAATCACTGATAGACACTTATAGATGTCTATCAGTATCTGTTACTATCTATCACTAATAGACAATGACATTTTGTTATATTTATAAATATTTTAGCTCATTTTACTAAATTTAAAAACTTATGATATGTCAAATTAAAAAATAAATTTAGAGAAGATATTTGTCGGGGACTAAAAATTAACATTTTGAAAACTTAGAAACCAATACATTTATTCTTAAAAATTTAGTGACTAAAACGATACATTTTAAAAGGCTAGAGACTAAACACGTATTCTTCAAAATTCGAAATTTAAAAAAAATAATAATAATAATTTTCTTACTTCTAATACTGCCTCATTTTAATCTTTTTTTCTTCCTATTTTGCCACCGAACTAAATCTGTATAAAAAATAAAAAATAAAAAATAAAAAAAATTTTAACTACCATTCTTTTACTTTATATTTAAGTTTCACTTTGAGTTGAATCGTCCTACTTCTTCTAAAACTTGGAATATTGTGTTATATTTTTCTTCTTTAAAAAAAATAATAAATAAATACTCGCTTTATAATGTTTACATAATTATCTCAAACCAAATTTTCATTTGAAGCCTTTTTCAAATTTCTAGACTTTTTTTTTTTTCTTAATTTAAATACTACTTTTGATGCTTATACTATTAGATTTTATTTAGTATTTACACTTTAACTTTAGTTCATTTTAGTTGTTATAGTTTTAGAATGTTTATTTCGGTTTCTATACTTTCAACTTTAGGTCTTTTAGATTCTTATATTTTTAAAAAGTGATCATTTTGATCACTTCATTTTGACGTTTATTTAATTTTAAGGAATCAAAAGGTTCACTTTTTGAAAGTTCAAAGACCAATATAAAACAAAGTTAAGAGTACAAGAACCAAAATAAACATTTTGGAAATATAGGAACCAAAATAGTATTTAAATTGTTTTTTTCTTTAATCCATACCACAGCCCTTTAATCAATTAAGCTATGTTCAAATTGGCAAACACATATTCAATATAACCAATATTAAGTGGCTATAATATATATACACACACAGACACATACATGTTATAAAATTAAAAAAGTTTGATTGGTAGGTTAATTGTTATAAAATTAAAAAAGTTTGATTGGTAGGTTAATTGTCTTTATAGACTTAAAGTAGTTGAATCAATAGACTATTAGATACGACTTTTTTTTTCAGTAGAATAGTTGTCGAGATTGAAGATCAAACCTTCGTAAAAGGCTGTATATACATATTAATCACTACTAAGCTAACCTCTCATTAGTAAGACATTGATACTTTTTTAAAAAATTAAAATTTATTAATACCAAAAGAACAATTCAGCAACCAAACATCAATCCCTTTCAAAAACGAAAAATAATATAGAGGAAGAAAGAACTATCTATTTAACTTTTAAGAATTTGACCATTTAATTTTGACCTTAAAATGGGAAAATCCCAAAATTTACATGTTTCATTACTCTTAATACATAAGTTCTACTAAAGATGAAACCCTAAATAACCCACATTTTCTCCCTTTCTTATTCATTTTGCCAATCGTAACACTTACCAATTTTTACTCAATAAGAAAGACAACACTACCCTTCTCTTTCTCTCTCCTTGTTTGGATGCCGAGAAAATCCATACCACTAGAAAAGAGAAAGAAAAAGAAGAAGAAGAAGAAGAAGAAGAAGAAAAAAGGCCAAATTTCAATACTCTCCAAATACATCTGCAGAAGCTGTAAGAGGGTGACTCATATAGAAAGCCATTTGAATAGGGTTAAAAAACCCTCCGGCGCCGTCGCAGCCGTAGGTATCATCTTCCAAAACCCCATCAGAGGGGTTCAAGAAAGCCACGATCTCATTCAAGGATTGCAAACGGTGAGAGAGCTCGGCGGCCTGAGCTTTGAGAATGGAATTCTCAGCCTCGACGGCGGCGTAGTGCTGCGTTGTGACAGTGAGATTAGCGACGATTTGTTGATTATCCTTTCTGAGTTGACCCACCATAGCCATTAAATCATCCAGATGCTTTTGCTTTCTCATTCTCGATCTCCTCGCCGATTCCCGATTAGAAATCATCCTCTTCCTCTTCCTCTGTTCCATCAACGCCGCTAATTCCCCTTCTTCCATAGATGAAGAAGTCGAAGATGTTCCACTAGAGGAAGCCATGAAAAACAAAAAGAAAAAAAGAAAAAAACAGAGAGAAACAGAGAAGTAACGAGATTGATTGATTAGTTAATAAAATGAGTGAATTTGGATATGTGGGTATTGTTGAATATTGGGGTTAAATCATGAAACGTAGTATAAAAAGTAAAGGAAAACAACGGAGAAGGATTGAACGAGGAATGTGGAGTTAAGTATAATCATACAACCAGAAGGGAGGATGTGTTCAGTGAGAATTAGATGCATGAATTTCAAACATCAAGAACAGAGTATTGAACATGAAGAAGAAGAAGAAGAAGAAAGGGGAAGAAAAATAAGGAATTGACTCAATTTCAATTGAGTAATGGAGAATGGGGAAGAAGGGAAGGGGGAAGAGGCTTAGAAGGGATTGGGGGGTAATTTATAGGAAAATTGAAGGGGTTAAGGAACAAAAATCTATAATTTTTTTTTTTTTAAATTTTTTGGGGGGAAAGTGAATGAAAAAAAAAAATATTGAGGAAAAAGAGGAGTAATTAATTAAGAAAAAAGAAAAAGAAAAGAAAAGAAAATAGGAATCTGGTGTGAGAAAAGGTAGATGGAAAAAGGTGATGGGACATGTGGGCCGTGTGGTTCGGGAAAGGGTTAAAAAGGCTTCAGTTTCTGTATATATACAGCTGTGAACCAACCAAACTAAATATATTTTTCTTAAATTCCAAATTTCATTCACTATAATTTTTTTAAAAAAAAAAAAAATGGTAAACATCAATTTATACCTTTAAAGAGCCGTTTCGATGCAAATATTATTTTTCATATCTTCAATAACTTATGTCTGTGTTTGAAGTTAAATGAATTTTTTTTATTAACCAATTTTGTATATAAAAAATTAAAATTAAATAATTATTTATTCAAATGTAAGAAAACTAGTAATATAGTCATAATTACATTTAATTATTGAATATATTGTTGTATGGATTACTTATTTAATTACTTATAATAAATGAATACTTAATAATTAAATATTATTTAAATTCTTTTATTTAGAAAAAAATAATTAAATTAATATTAATTGATTTATTATAATATTAATAATTAATAATTAAATTTTAGATTAAATAGTTAAAAGATAACATAAAATATAAATAGTAAATATATTAGTTGGAATTTATTAAGTCCAAATGAATATTTATATTCAATAATTAATTCAAGTTAATAGTTATGATTAATTGGTATTAATTTATTTATTAATTAAAATCTATCATCTCTTAGTTATAAAAATTCCAAAAGATTCGTGTCCTTTGGATTTTTAAGTTTTCTTAATATTAATATCCTAAGTTTTAAAAAGTGAAATCTTGTAAAACAAAAACAATGCTATTAAATATATGTCTGAAATCCCATTAGCAATATTTATGAAACAAACCGACCCTAAGGGTGTAAGTGGGTTGGGTTTGATTGAAAAACTTTTTAGACCCAAATTGATTTTCTTCAGCCCAAATAACTTTATTAAAAGAATGAACCTAACCGAACCCAACCATGAAACATTTGGATTGAGTTGGTTTGGGATACTCAGTTCATTTAGTTATATTTTTGTTTTAAAAGAAGTAAAATATTAATATATGAAAGTTTGATTCAATTATTTTGATACTTTGAATTTAGATTAACAACTCAACTTCAATTTTACCATGAAAACTTTCTTTCCAAAGTGCTAAAAACTATTGTTAGGAGTTGGATAATAAATTATCTAAAAAAACAATGAAATTAAATAAAATTAAAATAAATATATGTATATATAATTGTATTGTAAATAAAAAAAATGTACATATTAAAATTAATAATAAGTTCGTGTTGGTTTGGATTGTTTTAGGCGAATCCATGAACCAACTCAACTCATAAATTTTCTACTTATTTGAACCCAACTCAACCCAACCCAAATGAGTTGATAACCCAACTCAAACCATATTAGTTGGATTGGGTTGATTGGTTTTTTCGAGTTATCAACTTTTTTGAACACTCCTGGCTTAAACTTTAGGAGTTGTATTAATTTAAACTTCTAACTTCTAACTAATAATTGTATTAATTTAAACCTTCAATTATATTTTATTTGAAGTTCAAAGTTTAAATCCATATACTTATGAAAATTTAAGGCTTAAATTGATATAATTATAAAAGTTCAAAGTTTTGATTGATACAACCCCAAAGTTCAGAACTTAAATTGATACAATAGTTTAAATTTAACCAAAAGTTATTTTTACTTGAAAAAATTAGAATTTAATTTCTATAATTTTAGAAATTAATTTATTACAATCAAAATTACTTTTGTTCTCGGTCTCTCTTGGCATGGTACGTTTTGATTTTTTTTTCTTACTACCTTGAAATAAAAAAGTAAAATGTTATTATCATTGTTTAAACAAATTAAATAGCATCATTTTATTAAATTAAATTTGTAAGTGTAGATTTTGTTTTTCATCAAAAGCATGATCTCAATGAAAAAACTCAGTGATCTTTTTTCTTCATGAAGTATTTATATCAAGATGAAATTTTAAATTAGATGAGTGAAATTTGGAATAATAACTATTTTATTTTTTAAAAAAAACTTACATATTAAAATGTTTTCAGATATAAAAATTCAAATAAGTAAACGGCATCTAAATAAATAAATCAGTTGTTTTTAAATATATGAGTCAATTTATTTATAAATATAATAAAATATTAATAAATATATGAGTCAATTTATTTATAAATATAATAAAATATTAATGTCTATTAGTCATCACCGAATATTATTATAAAGTGAGATTTTAACTCTTTTATTACTTAATTAAAAATATAAAAAGCATTCTAGTAATCTCTATTTTAATTATAATTCAAATAAACAACATCCAAAGGAATATCATTTTCATTCCTATTCTCTCTTAGTGAGTAAATATACATAATGTCTCCAAATTTTTTAGAATTAGATTAGGTGTGATCCCGAGTTTTCAATTTTATATAATTGATTTTTAAGGTTTCTTATGAATATTCATTTGGTTTTTAGTTTTTGAAAATTGTAATTATTTTCTTCAATTTATTTACTATGATTTTCATCTCGTCTCATATAACATTTCTCGTATATTCATATTCCAAAAACAAAAACTTATTTATAAAAACCACAATTTTTTTTTTTCAAAACATAACTTGAATTTAGAAAACACCAAAAAGTATATAACAAAACAAATAAGCGTAGGAGTAGTGTTTACCAACTTAATTTTTAAAAATAAAAACTTAATGATTATTTTATTTTATTTATTTAGTACATAATTGCAAAGATATGTGGGTTGAAAATTAATCTTATAAACACTACTTTCACCGTACATATTGCTTTATTTGTTTTGTTATTTACTTTTTAAAGTGTTAAAAAAAATTAAGTCAAGTTTTGAAAACTAAGAAAACAAATCTCATTTCGTAACCATTTGATATTTTGTTTTTAGTTTTTAAAAATTAAACTTATAAACACTCCTTCTACCTCTAATTTCTTGTTTTTTATTTGTTCTTTACCTACGTTTTCAAAATCTAAACTAAAATTTGAAAAAAAAAATAGTTTTTAAAAACTTGTTTTAGTTTTTTGAATTTGTCTAATAATTCAACACTTGTAATTAAAAAAAGATGTAAATCGAATAAAGATGCTTAATTTTTAGAAAAAAAATCAAAAGCAAAATTTTAAAATATCATAATAAAAGCCTTAATGTTTATTTATTATGTTTTGGTATTTAAATTTTTATATAATATTTTGTCTTTGTCTTTATATTTTTTAAAGTGTTATACTTTAGTCTTTTTGTTCTTTATTATTAACTTGTTTTAGCAATTAACATAAATCTTACATCACTTGTCACTGTCTAAAAAATATGTATTTATATATTACAAGCTAATTTAAGAATTCGTAAATATAATAAATGGAAAAAAATATAGAGAGATCAAAATAAAAAAAGAAAAGAAAAGAAAGCTAAATTTAAAATTCATGAGCTGAAACTGACAATGGAAAGATCAAAAATAAGATGCAAGATGACAAAAAGAGGTAGAGAGAGAGACAGCCGATTCGACACACTAAATATAAAAAAGACAATATCATAATAAATGAGTTTAAAATATAATTTAGTCTTTTGTAATTTCAGTTAAAATTGATGCTAATAATTTTTATGCAAGAAAAAACATGTATGTTTCCAAAAATTTATAGAGGAAAGATTAATATATTTTTTTTTTTTGTGAAAAATGAACAATGAATTAATAGAAAGACTATTTTTAAGATTTATTCAAAGTAAATAGATTAAATTTA
The DNA here is from genome assembly GCA_031780015.1 of Citrullus colocynthis. Taxonomy (NCBI): domain Eukaryota; kingdom Viridiplantae; phylum Streptophyta; class Magnoliopsida; order Cucurbitales; family Cucurbitaceae; genus Citrullus; species Citrullus colocynthis. The sequence continues at coordinate 199,527 of QLSR01000325.1, forward strand.
GACATTTGAAAGTATAATAACTAAAATAAAACAAATTATAAAGTATAAGACCAAAATGATATTTTAACTTAATAAACATTGTATATGATATTTTAAATGAAATTTATAAGTTTTAAGTTTTGTCGATTGTCCATCAAATAGCATGCATAATTCAATTGATAACATATTGTTAAGGTATTATATCATTGACCAAAATGTCAAAAGTTCGAATGTTTACTCTCGTAAACTCAAGAGAAAAAAAAAAAAAGAAAGAAAAAAAAAAGATGAAGCATCTATTGTTCCTTACCTAAAACTAGGTTTGGAAGATTAAGATGGTACAAGTCTAAATAGGCTATTCAATCCATTATTATAGAAGCATCACAATTAATTTCTTTTTCTTTTTTTTTTTTTTTTAGTTCAAACTAATATTTTAAGCTCGGAAAGGATTTAAATATTTGACATCAAACATGTACCTAGTCAATTATATACTTTTAGCTCAAACAATATATAGATTGAAAGATTCAAATTTCTTATCTCTAGGTTAAATGTATTGCTATATTATATATTTAGTTGAATTATGCTAACTTTGATGTACTATTTCAATGAGACATGGAGGATGGTGCCATAGCTATATTGATTGAAATAGGTTGATCCAATAATGCTTTTAGCATGTAAAGGTACTAACGTAATTGCACGTTCAATTAATGAGAGGAATTATGTGTGTGTGTATGTATGTATGTATGTATGTATGTGTATATATATATATATATATATATATATATATATATATATAGGATTTTTAGAGATAATAATTAAGTGTGTAACAACGTTTTAAAAAAATTGCAAATATAACAAAATCTATCAGTGATAGACTTTATGATGATAGACTCCTACTAATAACCCTACTAGTGATATGGTCTATCATTGATAGATGTCACTGATAGACTCCTACTACATCACTGATAGACTTCAAAGGGTTCTAAATTTTGCTACATATGCAAATTTTTTGCATTGTGTAATATTTGTAAATATTTTGGATCTAATTGATGTATTTGCAACTTTTTTTTTTTGTTGGTTCTTGTACTTTGAAGTTTGACATACAAATTTAATCTTTATACTTTCAAATGTCTAATTTCAATCTTTGTATTTTCGATAAATTTTAAATTTAGTCACTAGTACAACCATCATGGGTTGACCTAGTGGTAGTAGGAATATAGAGAAAAGGCCAAAGGACTAAGAGATCATGGAAACATATTCACATATTATATTTTCTTGTATGAAAATTATTATTATTAAACCAAATTTGATAAAAATTAACTTTGAGGACTAAATTTAAAATTTATTGAGAGTATAGGAACTAAAATTGTTCAATTTGAATGTATGAAAACTACAAGTAGTTATGGGGTTTTTTAAGAAATATTGAATGAATACTTTAAATGAACCAAACTTTATTGATCATAATCAAAGTGAGTTTAGCTGAACAAATAAACAATAATTGACACGAATGTTCTCCTTTGAAATTCAAATTCAATCTCTTATGCATCCTTCGTAATGGTTAGTACTAAAGTATACTTCAAAATAAAAGTGTAAACTTATCCAATCAATTACGTAACTATATTAAACAAGGTTTTTAAGTAAGTTAATTGAAAGTGATTCCAAACTAATTAAGTTGCTTCAAATGCTTAAAAAAAGTTGTTTTTAAAAGTAATTAAAATATTTAAATATAAGTTAGTGTGATGACAACATTTAGGTAGAAAGTCTAAAATTCCCACTGGTCATTTTCATGAACATTTGTCAGTAATTTACATGCAAGCAACGATACTTTTATTTCCTTAAAATTTATGTGAGGTGACGATGGTTTTACGGTTTGATGACCAATTTAAAAAAGAAAAAAAAGACGATTTAGAGAAAGGATAGGCGAGAAAATTAGTGAAATCAAATTTAATAATCGTTTTTAGAATTAAACGCATGTTTTATATTTGATCATCGTTGATAATTATTTTATTTTTAAAAATTTAAGCATTTAAATATTTCTTCTACTAATTGTTTTACCCCACACACATATTTATTTTAGAATTGGACTTAAATTTTAAATATTTATTTTTTAAAAAAGATGTAACTTTTTTTAGTACAAACATTGTGGGGATAGAAAATTGAATTTTCAACCTCTAGAGAATAAGATCATGTGAATTACCATTTAAATATATATATATCTATATATATTTTGTAATATTTATCAAATGTAATTTTAATTATCGAATTATATAAATTTAAATTTTGAAAATAAAAATCACCTTAACTAATAATTTAGAAATCTAATTAAAACTTTTTTAAAAAAATTAGCTCAAAAGTTTTGAATTGATACCGTAGCTCAAAGTAAAAATAAAAAAAAAAAAATAATAAATAAATATAAATAAATAAATAATAATAAATAAATAAGGTTTAAAACCCCTATTTCCTTTAAACTTTCAAGATTTTTCATTTTAATTTTGGTACTTTCAAAAGGTTGGTTTTAACTTTCACATCTTTTTATTTCACTATATTCTTGTTCTAAACTCTTAAAAACATCTATTTTACCTCTTTAGTTTCTATCTTTACTTTCATTTTAATAAATCAATAGCATACTTTTTAGTATATTATTAATGTGTTTATATGAATAGCCAAAATCTCATTCGACATAGTGTTTGTACTATCAAACAACGGGTGAAGATTTTTTTTTTCTTCTTCTTCTTTTCAAAGTACAAAAAACATGGAGATGATGATTAAAACCATAAACCTCAAGGAAATAAAGTAAGATGACTTAACTATTGAACTATATTACTAATAACATATCATAAACTTTTAGGAGGTGTTTGAGGCATTGAGTTTGTTATTGTAGTCGGTGGTTATTAAAGTCTATGAGTTATAATAGTTTGTAAGTTTATAAATTTACTAGACCCAAAACTTAAAGGTCAAAATTTGATTGATCGTAGAAATCAACTTGCGTTCAATAGATCATGAGTTTCAAGATAAACATGGAAATGTATTCATCATAGGTTGGTCTAGTGATAATGGGAACATAAAAAAAGGCTAAAGAACTAAAGAGTCATGGGTTTAATCAATGGTGACCATCATAAGATTTTCTTGACACTCAAATATTATATGGTCAGGTGGGTTGTCCCATGAGATTAGTCGAAATATGCATAAGCTGACCCGAACACTCACGGATATAAAAAAGGAAAGATAAATATAGAAATTTCAAAAACCTATTAGTGTCGAGAAAGTTAAAAGAGAGATGAAAGTTTAAAGGGTAAATTTGTAATTAAAATAAATAAATGGTTTAATTTTAACTCTCTCTAAAAAGAGAGAGGGACAAGGAACAAGTGGGGGAGGGGACAACCTATTTTTCACCACCACAGGTACTACTAGCCAGCACTATGAATCTGTCTCTGATTTTGTTCTTTAAATATTAAATTAATATTTATAATAATAGAAACAAAATATTAATTATAATATTTGCTTTGCATTTTGCAGATGATATTCTGACAATCTTTAGTACTTTTTTTTTTTTTTTTGATTTTTGAGAAAAAGAAAATAAAATTTGCAGATCTTGTTCTTGTGTTGTTAGGTACTGCCTCTCTTCATTATACTCCCCAGCTCAACATTCTGCACCTTTTAAATTATTACCAATGTCAATTCCCCAAAATACCCCTAGTTTTTCCTCTATTTTTTGTGGGACTGGTATGGTTTAGATGTCATTTTTGTGTTGGGAGAGTATGGACCATGTGGTTTTGGTTTTGGGTGTTGCTTCCTAGGCAAATTGATTTTGCACTTTTTCTTTGATACTCAACAAAGTATTGTAACCATCATGGTTATTATGAAGGTTTTTATAGAGAATGAAAGACTTGTAGAGTAAAAATAGTTGAAGTTCACAAGTATTATCTAGAAACTAACAATATCGAAGTAAAAAACGAAATAAATAACGTGTAATTTATTCAACTATAATGAACTAATCACAAACACTCAATATTTCAGGATATTTTAATCATTTTATCGACATAATTTTTGTTGATGAGTTAAAATAAATTGAGTTTGATTATGAAATGAAATTTTCATTGGATATAGTTCAACTAATTGAAATATTAGTAATAAATATAGTGATCTAAATTCGAAACTCAATTTTCACAAAGGTAATGTCATTTCTTTATTAAAAAAAAAAAATCAGGTTACAAATTAGTTTTGGTTCCTGAGCTTTTGTTGAAGTAAAGATTTAGCCCCTTAGTTTTTATTTGTAAAGATTTAGATCATTTACTTTCAAATTTGTAATAATTTAGTTCTTGAACTTTTGCATGTAATAATTTAGTTTTTATTCAAATTCGTAAAAATTTAGTTCTTATATTCGAAAATTTTGATTAAACTTAATTGTAAATTTTGATTGATTTGGTCTTTATGATTTATAAACATACTTAACACTTAATCAGTTTAGCACTCTACATGTATAAGAAATTTTATTAAATCTTAATAGTGTTTTTTGCGACAATGACTAGATCTTTATGAATTATGAAATATGGATTGGTGTGATACTTATTAAAGTTTAGAGATTAAATTATTACAAATTTCTAATCACAGATACTAAATTTTTATAAATTTTAAAGTATAAATACTAAATCGTTACAAATTAAAGTTCAAGAACTAAACTATCACTTCCATGAAAATTTAGGGACTAATACTGCTTTTAGAAAACTAAAAAGCTAGTAGCTACACCAATATATTTTTTATTTAGTTGAATTGTTCTTTAAGGAGTTGTTTGTGATGTTGAATTAGTTATTATAGTTGGTGGGTTATAAAAATTTATGCATTATTATACTGTTTGGAGTGCAGACTATTTTAGTTTCGATTCTAATAGTTTATATTTGGAGTTCAAGTTATTTTAGTCCGTGCTTAGGTTTATTTTTACTATTTTTTAATTTTTAATTGTTTTTTTATACTTTAATTTAGGAAAGAAATTTAATTACACATTTTTTTATGCTTCATTGTTTATAATTACACTAAAACTAAAACATGTCAAATTTGAAACTTTTTCAATTTTTTTAATTACATTTACTATACTTTAATTTAAGAAATAAATTTGATTATATTTTTCATGCTTCATTTTTCATAACTATACTAAAAAATTTTCAAAGAAAATGTCAAAGTTGAAACTTTTTTTTTTAAATTCTTTTTTACTTTAATTTAAGAAAGGAATTTGTATACATTTCTCTTATATTTCAATTTTTTTTTATAACTATACTAAAAAAACAGAAAAAAGGTCAAAGTTAAAACTCTTTCCATCTTTTTATAATTTAATTTGAAAAGATTATTTTGTAAATTTAGTAGTTCTATATTATTCTATATTTAAGTGAAAATAGACATTCTAATTAGATTTATGATTCAAGACATTTCAACAAATCTCCACCTTGACTTGAATTCTCTCAAAATAACAGATATACGAGATGCAACATAAAACACATTGCCAAACGTACCCATACTTCTCCCTCATGCATCAAAGTATCCTATAAGGGACCACTAACAATTTAGAACATTCAGCAAGTCCAAGCAATGTCGAAAATTGCCATGTGGAACTGGTTTGGTAAACATATTAGCATGATTCTCATCCCCATAGCAGCAAGCCACTAAGTAGACTCACTACATGAAATCGCTTCATTATAGGTGAGTGGTTCAAGAGGATCCACCTCTTCAGCAACTAGTAGTGCATAATTTTACCATATTTTTAAAATCATACCTGTTTGGAGACCAACACCAACTCTTCTAGCTCTATCACGAGCTATACTTGGCTTATCTTTTTGTCAACTAGAATTCTCGGGCACAACATTTTCTAACATTTCAATCACCTCAATTTCTAGCAGCACAACAGTTTCTGTAGTACGTTTTGATCTTCTCCACCTTGGTGTTGTAATTCATTCACAACTGAAAGAAATTGCATCTCCACCTATTTATCAATACTACTGGTCTCTCCCACACAAGTAGACGACACAACAAACTTTACATTTGAGTTAAGCACGGAATTCTCATCAAAGATCACATTCCTACTAAGTATAACTCTACTTTCAAAAGTCAATCAAACTCCATATCCTTTAACTCCATCCCTAAAACCAATAAATATACCCTTTTTAGCTCTTAGTTCTAAATTTATCCTCATTAACATAATAGTAGACAGTACAACCAAAAAACTCTTAATAAAGAATAATTTGTAGGCTCACCAGACCACACCTCATAAGGTGTTTTATCAATACTTGTATGAGCTCCACGGTTGATCAGATAACATATTGTATTTAATGCCTCTGCCCAAAACCGTCTAGCTAACTCAGCATTAGAGAGTATGCATCTCACTCTCTCCAACAATGTTTGATTCATGTGTTCTACAACTCTATTATGCTACAGAGTATCTTTGACAGTATGGCGATGAACAATTCTCTCAACATTACAGAACTCATTGATTTTAGGCCCACAAAATTCCAGACCATTATCATTCACAACATTTTGATTTTCTTCCTAGTTTAATTTTCAATCAAAATCTTCCACTACTTGAAATTCTTGAAGGCTTTACTTTTATGTTTCATCATAACTACTCAAGTCATTTTTTAGTAATCATCAATTATAGACATAAAGTACCTACTAGCTCCAAGAGACTCAACCCTAGAAGGTCCCCAACAATCTGAATGAATGTAATCAAGTGTCCCTGTCATCTTGAGTTTGAAACTTCCAAATCAAATCAACAGATCTGAGATGGAAACATAAACCCATGAAGAACTTCTAGGCTGAAGACAGAAACCCACGAAAAATGGAAACAAAAACTTCTGGGCTGGAAACAAAGATCCTCAAGAAGAGATCTAAAAACAAACCTACGAAGAAGAAAACAAAAAGATTGAAACCCATAAAGAAAGAAAACAGGAACTTCTGGACTGGAAACAAAGATCCTCATGAAGAGATCTGAAATAAAACTTACGAAAAACAAAATTGTTGGCTTTTTGGCCCTTAATTAATACAATAGAAACTAAATCATTACAAACTTTAAAGTATAAAACTGAATTGTTACATAATAAAGTCCGGAGACTAAATTGTCACAAAATCGAAAGTATATAGACTAAATTGTTACAAGCCAAAGTTTAGGGACTAAATTATTATATTTATGAAAGTTTGAGGAGAAAAAGTGACTTTTAATTTTTTTTTTCCTTTTATTGAGTTGGATTTGGATTTTTTTTTTTTTTTTTTAAATGTGGTTTTGAGTATTTTATTGATGAGATTTTGGATTAATTTAATTATATGGGAGACTCCCTAAAAAAACTTAAGTATCTCCTTTTGAGGGTGTGTTTATTTTTTCATTAAAAAAATTATGCTAAAAAACTAGTTCTAACAAAGCTAGAAGTTTAAAAGTGTCACTTAAAAAAGGAAATAATTTATCATCATATATTGACCATATAATTAACATAGAAACAATCATAGAAAAGTATATATATTTTCAATTCGAAGAGGTTGAAGTGAGAATTTAAACAATTTAATCGATAGGAAATACTTCATAATATTTATAACAATTATTATAAGTTAGGAATATTTGTGAGTAGGGTCGTGGTGGTTTCAAAAGGTACTTTAGACCATACTCAAATATTCAAGCTTTATCCAATTTAAATAACCATTAAATAAGTAACAATTCAAACTATATAATATTTGGTAGTAAGTTGGTTCAAATGGTTCGAATAATTTATTTGATCGTTATATACATCAAAGCTCCAAACTTATATTACAACAACAATTAACATGATAATTGTTCACTTTTTAGTCTAACTTTTTTTTTTTTTTTTTTTTTTTTTATTTTTTATTTTTTTTTTATTTATTTATTTTTATTTTTTTTTTTTTTTTTTATTTTTTATTTTTTTTTTATTTATTTATTTTTATTTTTTTTTTTTTTTTTTATTTTTTTTTTTTTTTTTTTTTTTTTGTTTTTACTTTGAGACTTCACTCAAAAGTCATTATATCAAAAATGTCGTCATTTCATAAAATAATATATTCGTTTAGGCTAAATTTATCAATTCATAATCAAAGTTGGCATAATTGTAATGAGATTACATAATTTTCAAATACATCAGATTGAGCACTCTATATTCTTCAATTAGATTGCGTGTTTTGATTATAAATCTAGAAGTGGGTTCTACAATTTATTACGATGATGAAATACAAATAAACAACAACAAACATTATTACATTTCACCTAAAACAAATGTGGCCTTAACCTGAATACATAATATACACACATGACATAATATAAAATAGAGATAAAAGACTCATCTCCCATGGTGTTTGGGAATGGGTATGGAAGTTGGGGTTTGCTTTTGGACAAAGAGGTTGGGCATGTGAATGCACAATTTTGAGTGTAGGGTTTCTTTATGTCAAAACTAAAAAATAAAACTTAATATTATATGACTTATCTTATCTTTTATCCTAAAGCCAAACCATAGAAAAAAGAATAAAGCAAGAATGATAAAAAAAAAAAAAAAAAAAATGTATGTATTTTTTTGAAAGAAGAAAAAGGAGAAGTCTACTAGGAACCAAAGTGGGTATTGTAGTTCCATCAATGTCAAATCAATAAGCCTTAAATACATTTTTTTTGGAATCCAATTCATATGCTAAAGTTGGGATCTGTCATCCCCTTGCCTTTTCTAGTCTCTCACTCTAAATTTTTTTGGTTGAAAATTTCAATTATTACTTATAGACTTGTCGGGTTATATCAATTGTTTTTTTTTATATATATTTTTAACTTCATTAGATTAGACACTAAACATGGATAAGTGTTGCAATTTCTATTTTTTTTTTTTAATTTAAATGTTGATTCAAAGCCTAATTTTAACAATAAAAAGAAAAAAAAAAGAAAGAAAAAAAGGCAAAGTAAAAGTTTCCTTAATTTCACTACTTTGATTTTGTGATAATACTAAATTTCTTACAAATTTGGGTTTGATATTAAATAGACGAATTAGTCGCTTAAAAAGTTTGTAAAAAATTCAAAGCTTTAATAATAACGTTTAATTTAAATTTAGGCCATGTTTACTCTCGTGAAAATAATGGTAAAGTGAAAAGTGTGCCCCATTTAATTATTTTTGGTGTTGTTTACTTGTGTTCTACGTTTGTAATTTGAAAAGTTAATGAATAAAGATATGTCTATGATAGTGGTTTCTTTTTATGAAAAAAAATGTTTTTCTTTTTTTTTTTTAAAAAACATAAAAGAATAGTTAATTTATTAGGTTTAATTGTCAAACTGGAACATAGTTCAATTGGTTAAGCTATTATATCATCGATTAAAAAGTTTGAGTCTCCAAACAATAAATCTACCATGTGTCTAATTTATACTATACGACGACTTTTCGACTATAGTTAAGTCAAAATATCGATATTTGATACTATCTCATTATCATCCACAAATACATAGCTTTAGAAAGAAGAATAATGACTCTTGAGTAAAAATATTAATTATAATGTATACTGTCCTTGAACATTTATTCTACAATGTAAAATGTTTCTTTTATGAGGTAAAAAAATCAAACATCCTTTAATCTCAGTCTTAATAATATTCATTAGATTTCATGTGAATATGCCAAACAAAGAGAAAACAAATGGAAAGAATTTACTTGAAACTAAGTTTCTTTTAGCCCATATCTCATGTTTGTGATGTAAGCATGAAAAAATATGGAAGCAAAATTACTTATATGCCCTCATCATTAAATACTAGAGAATTTGTAAGTTCATGCAAAGCTTTTTCCATAAAGGAAATTTAATAATCAATTGTAGCTAGGTTAATAATATATTGCCTACATAAACTTAGTTCAACTTGTCTAAAGTATACGTTAGCAATTTAATGGTATGTAGTTCGAACGAATTGATTTTCGTCACCTCTATTTATTATACTAAATAATAGTAATAATAATAACTACCAAAATTTAATAATCATGATATTTTTTTAAAAAAATTGAGAAGATATTTAGAAGTTATATCAAGTTTATATATAGTCATACAATGGGATTCATTGAGTCTTAGCAAGAATTGGCCATTTGGGATTGCGATTTCGACTAACATTACTTGAAGTAATTTTGTCATAATTAAATGAGACATACTTGCCCCTTTTCTTCTAATTTTAAATATTTAATTAAAAAATGAAAAATATTCAAATTTCTAAGTAAAATTGATACAATTCCATAAATTTAATGGTAATCAAAATTGATTTTTTCCCTATGTTTGGTCGAGAATTTTGGCTGAGTAGTTTTTACATAAATTTGTACATATGAAAGGTTCTATTTTTAGTTCTTATATTTGACAATCTTTTAAAAGTATATCTTACTAGTTTTTCGTTGACAAAAATATTTAAATCTATTTGGAAACTTGACATGTGCAACCTACTTAATGTGGGTAATTCAATAAGTTATGATTTTAGACGTATTGGCTTGTTAACTAAATTATTTTATTATTTTTTTTAAAAAAATTAACTCTGCACTTCATAATTTAATTGGTTAAGATATTATATCATCAACTAACAAGTCAGAAGTTCGAATCTCCATACCCGAAAATCATAGCTATATACATGTACTCTAATTTGTAAAGTATTTATATTGGCCAAAAGAGTTAAAGTCAAAATATCGCTATTCGGTGTTATCCTATATATGATGATCCACACTAATGCATAGTTTTAGACATAAGAATAAAGTCTTTCCTCTAGCAAACTTAAGAAATATTAGTTTACTTTTAACTTCATTAAGTAAGACTTTAAACTTGGATAAATATTGCAATTTCTACCTTTGTTCAATTTACATGTTAATTCACACGCTAATTTTAACAAAAAGCAATGTAAAAGTTTCCTAAATTCGTTACTTTGATTTCGAGAATGCTCCATTTGGTACAAAGTTGAGTTTGATATTAAATGTAAACGAATTAATCATGGAATAAGTTTGTCAAAACTTAAAGTTTTAACAAAAATTTTCAATTACAAATTTAATCTTGTGATTTTGAAGAAATTTGAATTTTGTACGATGTGATTTTAAAATTAGAATTTCATCCTTTTGATTTGATAAAACCTCACAAACTATATCCTACAATTTGAGGAAGTTACAATAATAAACCTTAATTACTATTCATAAGATTTTATCAAACCATAGAAATTAAATTCTAACTCTTAAAGATGCTAAAATCTAACTTCTTTCAACTTAGAGTAATTTAGCCTAACAAAATTATCTTCCAACTTCTTTCAACTTAGAGTAATTTAGCCTAACAAAATTATCTTCCAATATCATTTAAGAGAGAGAGAGAGAAAAAAAAAATCGTATCAATTTTATGTCATGTATATGTTTTATAATTCATTCAAGGCTTATAAGAATAATTTTGTTTTACAATTTTTTGAATGAAACCTTATTAGAAGGAAAAAGTTGCAATATTATTTATTTTTTTTTAAAATTTGGAAAAAGTTCCATTATTTTATGTTTGGTGGAGAATTTTGAATTTGTAGTTTGTTCTCATGACTTGTGAAATTGACCTGTTTTAGTTCTTAATTAAATTTGATATAAAAGTTGTTTGGTTAAATTTCGAATTTGATTCTTATGGCTTCGAAAAAGTTAGAATTTAGTTCTTGTGGTTTGAAAAGTTGGAATTTACTCTCTATAATTTAGAAGAAATTGAAATTTAGTCTCTTATAGTTTAAACAAAGTTAGAATTTAGTCTTTACTTTAGGGACTACTTACGAGGATTTTATCAAACCATAGAGACTAAATTCTAATTTTTAAATCATCGAAACTAAATTTTAATTTTTTTTTTCAAATTATAGAGGTTTTACAATTTAACCAAAGTTATTTTAGTATTATCTTGTTAATTCTTCATTAATTATTTGACAAATATATTTGAATGTATTTTGAAACTTGACATGTGCAAACTACTATAAGCGTGGGCAATTCAATAACATATCTTTCTGTTAAGTTAATGAATATTAAAGACATGTTTATGATAGTGATTTCTTTTATAAAAAAATTTTAAAAACATATTTAAATCTACTTGAACCTACTTTTATGTGTGGGTAATTCAATAAGTTATCTTTGTAGATAGAGTAAATTAATAAAGACATACATGATGATTCTTTTATTATTATAATTATTATCATTTTATAAAAATTTAATTTTACGCTTGAGTATAATTTAATTGGTTAAGATATTATATTGACTAAAAAGTCATACATTTGAATCTCTACCTTAAAATCTCTACTTTTATATATCTAATTTGTAGAGTATTTATTAGCAAATAGTTAAAATAAAAATACCAATATTTAGTATTATCCTAAAATCATTCACAAATAATACATAGCTTTAGACATAAGAATAAAGGTTTTCCTTAGTAAACTTGAGAAATATAAATTAATTATGGTCTCTTCATTACACATTTATTAAAATGTGGAATGTTTCAAAGGGTTAATTTTCAAACCGCCTTTAGTTTTAGTCATTATGATATTCATAAATCTTCATGGGAATATGCCAAACAAAGGATATAAATGGAAATATTTTAATTAGACATTAGTATTATAATTTTGGCTCTTCTATTTTTATATTTGTGCCAATTTCATGAATGTAACTTTGAAGTTTTTTTTTTCTTTGTATTTATTTTAAGGATTTTTTAACTTGGTATTTTTTTTTATTATTTAGTTTGACCATCAATATATAGATCAAAGTTGATTTTTTCAAAAGTAATAATAAAGCGACAGTTGATACAAATATGAAAGAAAAAAGGTTTGACATATAATTTAGCCCAAAAGAAAATAGAGTAAAAAAAAAAAAAAAAAAAAAAAAAAAAAAAAAAAA
>QLSR01000325.1:212952-235924 GCA_031780015.1 Citrullus colocynthis
AGAAAAAAAAAAAAAAAAAAAAAAAAACCCTCAACTCAAACTCAAATGGAATATCAAAATACAATAAAATAAAAATTTTATGCTAAATATACCATTTTTTTAGTTTAACTTTGAATTCATGTGACATGTTAAATCCTTAATTTAATTTCTATGCATGTGACACATGACATTTTCTAAACAAATATGTTTGTCATACATCATTCATGTAATATGCTCTACCTTTAGATGAAGGAGAATATGTAACGACCCGACTAATACAGTCTAATCGGACCATTACTCAATGCATGCAAATTTTCAAGAAAGACACTATGCGGAATAGTAAGAAAGAAACAATGCTTCTCATGGAAATTTTTGTTTATTTAAACTCAAGAAAAAAACAATGCATAACATATAAAAGGGAATTTTGGTTCGGGGTACCCCTAATAAAATCAATAAAATTTCATGAATAGGAATCCACATACAAAATAAAAGACAAGCCTCAAAACAAAATTTGACAATCGAACAAAACTCATTAAAACATGCAGTACTAAGCGGAAGCTACTACGGGTCCCGTGAAGCCATCAAGGATTCCTTTTGTCATTCGCCAGCACGTTCTTTCCTTTACCTGAAAAAAAATATGATGAAAGGATTAGCAATTATATTACTCAGTAAGTGACCCCACTACGGGAGCCGGGCTAGGCACCCAAGTCCTTTAAGTGCATCAATCATAAGACATGCATATCTAACATACTTTTATAGGGAACTGGTTATACTCGCCCTATAGTTGGTTTTGGATGTCCACAAACCTCTGGAGCCTCGAAGGAACTCTTACCTCTGGTGATCCCGAAGGAACACAAACCTCTAGTGTACTCGAAGGAGCACAACCTCTGGTGAACCCGAAGGAACACAAGCCTCTAGTGAACCCGAAGGAACACATCCTTTAGTGACCCCGAAGGACCACAACCTCTAGTGAACCCGAAGGAACACATCCTCTAGTGACCCTGAAGAACCACAACCTCTAGTGAACCCGAAGGAACACGTCCTCTAGTGACCCCGAAGGACCACAACCTCTAGTGAACATCCAACCGACGTAGGGGAGTTACCACTACCCATCATACATGCTCAATCAAATTCGCACTCTTTCCTTTCCATGAATTCATACATTAATAGTACTGTTCATGAACATCTCATAGTACAAACATATACATTATCATTCACATAAATCCTTTAGACATGGGAATTTCATACAAGCATGCTATATCACATGGGGCTTAGATATTCTACTACATCATGGCAACTAACATATGGCGAGAAGGCGGTTCAGGTAGTAAGACCACTTACCTGAGCAATTATATTAAATTATCCACACGGCAGTTCTTGCAAAATTCCTGGACAACTGTGAATAAAATTTCCCCAACCTAGGTTAGTCCACAAGTCTAGTCCCACCACGATTTAATTCCAAGTAAATTTAAAAGTGTTCTTACCCATGCGTGGCTTAACTCGCAGTTGCCTCCAATCCTTTTACCCAACGCAACTTCCGGTCACCTAAGAGATTTTAACCACATAAGTCTAAATCCCCAATAGTTTACTAAACTACGCCACAAATTTCCTTGGGTTCGAGTTACTCACCTAAACGTTACCGATTCAGTGACGAGTAATCAGGCGAGCGTTTGACTGAAGCGGCAGCGGTACTGACCAAAACGGCAGTGGCGGCGCGGAGGAGGAATGACCGGCAGCGACTGACGCTGGAAGGCGGCGCGGGGAGAAGGGAACGGTGGGCAGCGGTGGTGCGCGACGAAGGAGGGAGGCGGAACTAGCAGTGGCGACGCGAGGGAGAGAAGGAGAAGAAGAAGGCGGCGGCGACGGCTGCTGCAGTCGCGAGGGAGAGAAGGCGAAGAAGAAGGCGGCGGCGGCTGCTGCAGTCGCGAGGGAAAGAAAGAGAAGAAGAAGAACTTTTCCCTTTTTTTTTTTTAATTGGCATGCAAACCGAGGAGCTTATTTATAACAAAACCCTAATCCCCATTAATTCCACTTTTCCCTTTATTGTTCCCCCTTTTCTTCTTTTTTTCCAACCAAACAAAATAAAATAAAATAAAATAAAATCTTCTATAAAATAAGATTTCCTTCAATTACTCCAATCCTACCAAATTTATTCCCTTTATTTTATTTGCCCCAAAATAAAATTATCCTTTACCAAATCCCAAAAAATTTCCCTATCTCCAATTTTGAAACTTTCCATCTTTGCTTAAATAAATGCATGAATATATATAAATAACTATATTTTCCCTTTCATACATAATAACTTAAATTAATTTACTAGGAAGATTTACCTCAACGATTTGGGGTTGTTACAGAATATGAATAAAGAAATTATATTATCATTTAAAACACTTCACACATATCTAGCCTAATAAAATGAAATCATTTATATGTTAAATCCAAATATAGTTCAATAAATAATACACTAATTACCATTTGAATGGTAGATGATTTGACCTCCTAACTTCTTACTTTAGTCTCGAAGCTGTAAAAATAAACAAATGATCTTCAAACTAAGAAGCACGGATATAGATACGAGACACGGATACGTCACGACACAGACACAATGACACGCCATATTTTAAATATCCTAGGACATGACACAGCAAAGACACGTTTATTAATATATACATTTTTAAAAATATATATCATTTTCATACCTAAATAAAACTCAAAGTAAATGGGTTGATGCATTGATATGCTTAAAAGACCTAAAGAAGGGTTTAATTTTAAAAAATAAGTTATTTTGGAAAAAAAATTAAGTGTTTGGCAACCACTCAAAATAGATTTTGAAGAATATTTTAAACAATTTTTATCAAAAGAGTTTAAATAAAAACAAGTTTTTTGACAAATATTTTTTTTCAAGTCAATCCAAACGGGCTCTTAGCTTGATGTATTTCACACTCAAAAGTTATTATTATTGTCATATATGTGTCTTTTTAGTCTACTTAACAAGTGTTTAATGTATGTCTTAACACATTTGTTGCACTAACAAGTGTTCGATATGTGTCTAACTAGTATCGGAGTGTCCAAGTGAACATAGTCGGACACAAATACGCTAACCAAACTAAAGTGTCCGGTCCTCAAATAAATAAGCTAAGTTGTGGTTTAATTTGGTCACTGTATGAATTTTTTATTTCTAGTAAAATAGCATTTGTCTTTTTATTTATTTATTTATTTATTTATTATTATTATTATTATTATTATTCTTTTAATTTAATTAGTATACTTGAGATAAGTAGTATGAATATGGCTGCCTTTGGATTGAAATATTGCACGTTGCCTTCGTAATGAAGAAAATAGAGAAATATCAAATATGTAATGCTGTTGACTGTATATAAATATTAATTGAATGGTTGAAGAACATTGGAAGGAAATCAAAAAGTGATTCAAATAGAGGAGGAAAAAAAGGGTTAGATGATGAATTTGGTATCAAATATTCAAATATCAAATCAATATCTCCTATATTTGTTGATATATCAATAAATTAAAAAAGTTATTATATTAAAAATTAATCGATATCTTTAAAAATACTCATAAAATAATATACACACAAATAAAAAAAATTATTACTTAGCTAGTTAGAAAGTAAATTAAAATTTTGATATTAATATTGACATCGATATTAGAATCCTTGATTAGAATATAATCTTGCTAATTTGAAAGTTAGAATTTAATTTTTATAATTTTATAAAACTCTCATAAACGTAGACTTTCTATTATAAGAAAATTTTAAGAAAGTTTTATAAAACTACGAGGATGAAATTTTAATCTTTCTTTAACTTTTTTGGATTTGTAGGGAATAAATTTATAATCCAACGAAAAGAAAGTTTGGATATGGGTTTCTAAATATAAACCATTCATCAAATTTTGAATCTTATATGATTTGTATTTTTGTTAGTGACAATTCATTTTCATATTCACACATTTTGTGTTGGGTGGACTCACTGCATCATCCAAACATTGATTATTCCTTTTAAAAATTTCTAAGTGTTCGGGCTAATTTAATTGTCGTTTGATAATTCGATAATATATGATTTTCAAAAAAAAATAGTTTGTGATTTTTCTAGTTAAATTATAAATTTAGCATTTAAACTTTTAAATTCATATAAAAAATAGGTATCAATACTTTTTTACAAAAATGTATTAACAGTTTTTTAGACTATAATTTTAATTTTGTGTCAAATAAATTTGTAAACTTTGAAAAGTGTTTGACATATATATCGCTGAGCTTTTCAATTTAGTATTTAATAGGACTTTGACCTATTTAACATAAATTTGAAAGTTTAACACTCTGTTAGATATCAAATCCAATTTTACGTCCAATAAATTTATTAATTTAAAAATAAAAATTGTTGAACATGTTAAGGATTTATTAAACACAAAGTTGAGGATTTTAGTCATGTTTGATCATCACCTTGTTTTTATTTTCTACTTTTTTGTTATTTAGAAAATATGTCTACTTCTCAATTCTTGAAAAATACATTTGTGAATTCCTAGCCAATTTTTTTTTTTAATAAGAAAATTTCATTTTCAAGTATCTACAATTTAGCCAACATTCTAAAGATACTTTTAAAAATTAGCTAACGAAGTACAAAAATTTATAGGTAATGCATAGGTAGAATTAATGTTTATAGGCTAAAATCTGAAAAACAATAAACGAAAATGAAATTGTTATCAAATGGGTTTTTAGTAATATTTTTGAAATTTTTAAAATTCAAAGATATACTAGACGCAAAGTTTTAACGAAAAGTGTGATATGTAGCTATTAAAAAAATGATAATGTAAAATGCCTAAAAAATTGAAGTAGTTGTGATTTAACTTATACTTTTCACCTTATAGGATGAACTTATTCTTCAAAAGTGAATGGACTTATTGCACACTTCACACATTTTATGAAATTATTAACACAAAATTAAAAGTTCAAAGATATATTTGATACGACTCTTAAGTTCAAAAATTGAAATAACATTTTTAGTTCAACATTTAAGAGGATGGAAATTAATAAATACTGAAAATATTATTATTGTTACTAGTTGGATAAAAAACTCAATCATATAACATATTGGTTTTTTTAGTACAATAATTTGTGGGGATGGACGATTAAACCTTTCACCTCAAGAATTGATGGATATGCCAATTGTTGCTGAGCTAAGCTCGCTTTGGCCATATAAAATATCAGTTGATTAACAAGTTTAGTCTCTAAACTTATGAGTTTGTGTCTAAAAAGTCTTTAAACTTTAAAAGTATTCAAGAGGTCTCTGAACTTCTAGTTTTGTGTATCATATGTCTCTTAATTTGAAAAATGCCTTTAAATCAAGTGATACCTTTAATTTCTAGTTTTAGATTGGGATAACCTTGAAGTGATACCTTTAAATCAAGTGATACCTCAGACCTCGAGATTGATAATACAAGATCATGTTAGTTAAGTTATTTTTATAAAGACTTTTTAGAACTTCACAAGTGGTCACCCAACTTTATACTACTCGTCCAACATTAATGTGACATCCCAAATTTTCAAGTAATTTGTTTTTTAAAAAATTTATTTTCTTGAATTATTTGGTTAGTTGTTTGAATTTTGAAGCTTTAATTGGATTATGTTGAGAAAATAATTCAATTTAAAGTAATCGTGATAAAAAGATTTGGATTTGATTCAATTAGTGGAAAATTGAATTTATTTGGGAGAGATTTAAAAGTTGGATTTAAATTAGAAATTGGGTGAGATTTAAGAACTTGATTAATTTAAGAAAATATGAGGATAAGTTAGAATTGAATTTAAGTTGGGGAATTGATTTGTTAGAAGATATTTTGGTTAAATAAATTATTAAGTGGTGGTTGGAAAAGATTTGATTTGATGGGTTGAGGAATATTATATTAAATAAGTTGTGTTTTGTTTTGGGAAAAGGAAAAAGAAAAGGCAAAGGAAAATGGAAATTTAAATATATATATTTAGGGTTCTGGAAAAGGAAAAGAAAAGAGAATTTAAAGAAGTATATATATATATATACTTAAGCCAATCTTGGATGTCAATGGGTTTGCAAGTTGTTGCCCAGCTGCTCTCTCTGGCATTATCCCTTTTTGTGAGTTACGCTAGGATTTCAAAACTTGGTTAGGTCAGGACTGTTTGGGTAAGTATTGTTGATTTTCTCGTAATTTCGTGAATTGGTTTTAATTGTTGTTACTTATTGAGGTTGGATTTTAGATTCAGGCTTCCATGGATCTTGGAATCAGAAACAAGCTGTCCAAGTGGGTTTAAGGGTCCATTTTGGTTGGACTCATTGTTTGAAGTATGGAAGAAGATTGTGGCTTAGTTGCACTTTGGGGTTTTAACTCAAGCATTTTGTGAGAATTGGCTGCTTGGTTAGTTATTTGCGCCTAGTCTCAATGTAAGTGGTCTTACTACCTGAACCGCCTTCCCGCCATATGTTTAGTTGCCATGATGAGAAAAATTTCTAAGCCCCATGTGAGATAGCATGCTTGTATGAAATTCCCATGTTTAAAGGATGTATGTGAAATCGCCATATGTTTAGTTGCCATGATGAGTAAAATTTCTAAGCCCCATGTGAGATAGCATGCTTGTATGAAATTCCCATGTTTTAAAGGATGTATGTGAAATGCATATGCTTGTATTATGAGATGTTTGTAAACAGCGCTGTTAATGTATGAATTCATGGAAGGAAAGGAGTGAGAATTTAATTGGTCATGTATGTTGGGTAGTGGTAACTCCCCTACGTCGGTTGGATGTTCACCAGAGGTTGTGTTCCTTCGGGTTCACCAGAGGTTGTGTTCCTTCAGGTTCACCAGAGGTTGTGTTCCTTCAGGTTCACCAGAGGTTGTGGTCCTTCGGGGTCACCAGAGGTTGTGGTCCTTCGGGTTCACCAGAGGTTGTGGTCCTTCGGGGTCACTAGAGGTTGTGTTCCTTCGGGTTCACTAGAGGTTGTGGTCCTTCGGGATCACCAGAGGTTTGTGTTCCTTCGAGATCACCAGAGGTTTGTGTTCCTTCGAGATCACCAGAGGTTTGTGTTCCTTCGAGATCACCAGAGGTAAGAGTTCCTTCGGGGCTCCAGAGGTTTGTGGACATCCAAAACCAA
Organism: Citrullus colocynthis; assembly: GCA_031780015.1. NCBI lineage: Eukaryota > Viridiplantae > Streptophyta > Magnoliopsida > Cucurbitales > Cucurbitaceae > Citrullus > Citrullus colocynthis. The sequence goes on from QLSR01000325.1 coordinate 220,062, forward strand.
CTGTAGAGCGAGTATAACCAGTTCCCTATAAAAGTATGTTAGATATGTCTGTCTTATGATTAATGCACTTAAAGGACTTGGGTGCCTAGCCCGGCTCCGGTAGTGGGGTCACTTACTGAGTAATATAATTGCTCATTCTTTCATCTTATTTTTTTTCAGGTAAGGGAAAGAACGTGCTGCCGAATGACAAGAGGAATCCTTGATGGCTTCACGGGACCGCAGTAGCTTCCGCTTAGAACTGCATGTTTTAATGAGTTTTGTTAAATTGTCAAATTTTGTTTTGAAGTTGGTCTTTTATTTTGCATGAGGATTCTTGTTCATGAAATTTTATTGGTTTTTTGATAGGGGTACCCCGAACCAAAATTCTCTTTTATATGTTATGCATTGTTTTTCTTGAATTTAAATAAACAGAAATTTTCATGGAAAGCATTGTTTCTTTCTTACTAACCGTACAGTGTCTTTCTTGAAAATTTGCATGCATTGAGTAATGATCCATTTAGATTATATTAGTCGGGTAGTTACAATTAAATATTTTACAATGATTAGATTATTAAAGTGGTTGTGAGATTAGATTAGACAATATGGGTTGTTTCACTTTTTGAAGAAAATGGTTCTGGAGAATGGGCCTTTGTGTTTGGGAAAGATGGGCCTAGGATATGCATGGGCCATAATCACAAAATCTTCAAGGCCCATAATTGGATCTGAATTCAATGTTTTCCAAGCCCAATTATAAACAGAATAATATTTTTAAAAATTTATATTTATATAAAAGTAACCAATATTTAAATAATTACAAATCAATACAAATTTGGTTGTATTTTTTTTTTAAAAAAATAAGCTAAATCCCATTAGAATCTACTATCTATACTTTCTGGAAAAGAAATTTAAAAACCTAACATAGACCTACCAAATTTAATTTAAAATTTGGCAGATATAATTTATAATATTAATAAATGATTCAATTGTCAAAGTCAAATTGATTTGGGATATTTATTATAAATTTATATCTTCCCAATTTATATCTATTCTTATAAAAGAAAATTTCAGTATACCTAATTATTAGTTTTTTTTTTTTCTTCTGTCCTTTCTATTATATTGCATTATAATTAATTAATTATTTATTTATTATTATTATTATTTTGTATCGTTGAAGTTTTCTATTAAAAGAAATAAGAAAAATGTTGACAATTGTGAGGCACCCTTGAGGTTGTTTGCTCCACTGGAAGGTTGACCTAACCTTCCTAAACTTTTTCATTTAGAAAAAAAATATAATAATTATGATTATTATTAACTTGACCTTTTAATGCCAAAAAGAGCTTAGCTTAGTGGTAATCGGTATGACCTATTTTAGACGTGAAATTTGACAATCCAAGTCATTGAGGTAAATTCTCCTATTAAGTTATTTTTAGTCATCTTGCATCATTTGGAATTAATTAAAAGTTTTAAAATTTGTATTGGTAGTGGTTGGTGAGATTTTAATTGTACTTAAGGAAAAGTTTGAAAGTTTCAAGAAATGAGTTAAGTATAAAATATATAGGGAAAGAATATTTATGTAGATGTTATTTTGGTGGGAGAAATTAAGTAGGGAAGATTTTATTTTATTGGGAAAAAGGAAAAGGGGGAACCAATGAGGTTTAATAGAGGAAAGGATTAGGGTTATTATAAGGAGCCTCCTTGGGTTTTGTGTGCAAAAAAAAAAAAAAAAAAGGCAAAAGTAAAACCCTCCCTCTCCCTCTCCGCCACCGCTCTCTCTCTCTTCCTTTTCTCGATTTCCTCTCAGCCGCCACACACGCTCTCTCTCCTAATTACCTCCTCTCGGCCATTATTTTTCGCCTCCTTTTTCCGTCTGCCTCTCGCTCAGTCACCATTCACCCTAACCGAATCTCCTTTCCCAGAGTCGCACTCTCTTTTTCCCTCTGTTTTCCGTTGTCTCTATCTCAGTCACCGCTCGCCTTCACGGATTCTCTTTTTCCCGAAGTCGCTCTCGCTCAGACTCTCGCTCTCGGCTACGACTAACTGCTCACCTGACTGTCAGTCGCTGGATCAATATTTCCTAGGTGAGTATCTCGAACCCGAGTAGGATAGTTGCGTAGTTCGGTAAATCTTTAGGAATATGAATTAATTGGTAAATCTTGATAGGTGGTCGACGATTACTTTGGTTTGTAGGATTGGAGAAAACTGCGAGTTTAGCCACGTTTGGGTAAGGACTCTCTCGAATGAATTTTGAATTTACTTGTGACGGATTAGGCTTGATGAGTAACTTAAGTTAGGGGAATTGTACTCCCAGTTTATTCAGGAATTGTGCGAGAGTTTGTGGTAGTTAGCATTATGGATCTACACTCAGGTAAGTAATCTTACTACCTGAACTGCCTTCGGGCCATATGTTTGGTTGCCATGATGTAGTAGGCTCCTAGAGCCACTTTTGAGATACTTTGCCTGTGTAACGACCCGAAATTTAGGTAAATCACCTATTTCTCTCTTTATGAAAAAAAAAAGTATATACATATATATATAGTAATAATAATAATAATAACAATAATAATAATAATAAATATGTAGGCGAAGAGAGTGTTAAGGGGGATAGAGGGATTCTTGGTCATTAGGAGGAATCGAGTTTCAGTTGGGGAAAGATCTCCAGGTGGTTTTTTACTGGCTGAGTTGCGTTGTAGGAAAAGGAAAGAAAAGGGGACGAAGGGAAATGTCAAAATCTCTCTCTTGACCACCTCTTCGTCACTTAGTCGCCGCCCTCTTCAGCTCTCATTGTCACCATCATTTTCAGCCCTCATTACCGCCATCATCTCCAGCCCTCTCTGTCGCTGTCATCGCGGTACTCATCGCCACTGTCATCAACACTCATCGCCATCATTGCAGCTTTCAGTGTAGCGGCACCATCATTGTAACGACCCGACTAATACAATCTAATCGGACCATTACTCAATGCATGCATATTTCAAAAAGACACTATGCTAAATAGTACGAAAGAAACAATACTAAGACTCAAGAAAAACAATGCATAAACATTAAAAAAAAAAAAGAAATCTTGGTTCGGGGTACCCCTAATAAAAATCAATAAATTTTCGTGAACAGGAATCCACATACGAACTAAAAGACAAGTTTCAAAACAAAATTTGACAATTTAACCAAAACTCATTAAAACATGCAGTACTAGCGGAAGCTACTGCGGGTCCCGTGAAGCCATCAAGGATTCCTCTTGTCATTCGGCAGCACGTTCTTTCCCTTACCTGAAAAAAAATAAGATGAAAGAATGAGCAATTATATTACTCAGTAAGTGACCCCACTACCGTAGCCGAGCTAGGCACCCAAGTCCTTTAAGTGCATCAATCATAAGACAGACATATCTAACATACTTTTATAGGGAACTGGTTATACTCGCCCTACAGTTGGTTTTGGATGTCCACAAACCTCTGGAGCCCCGAAGGAACTCTTACCTCTGGTGATCCCGAAGAAACACAAACCTCTGGTGATCCCGAAGGACCACAACCTCTAGTGAACCCGAAGGAACACAACCTCTAGTGACCCCGAATGACCATAACCTCTGGTGAACCCGAAGGAACACAACCTCTAGTGACCCCGAAGGACCACAACCTCTGGTGAACCCGAAGGAACACAACCTCTAGTGACCCCGAAGGATCACAACCTCTGGTGAACCCGAAGGAACACAACCTCTAGTGATCCCGAAGGACCACAACTTCTAGTGAACCCGAAGGAACACAACCTCTAGTGACCCAGAAGGACCACAACCTCTGGTGAACATCCAACCGACGTAGGGGAGTTACCACTACCCATCATACATGACCAATTAAATTCTCACTCCTTTCATTCCATGAATTCATACATTAACAGCGCTATTTATAAACATCTCATAATACAAGCATATGCATTTCACATACATCCTTTAAACCTGGAAATTTCATACAAGCATGCTATATCACATGAGGCTTAGAAATTTTACTCGTCATGCCAACTAAACATATAGCGGGAAGGCGGTTCAGGTAGTAAGACCACTTACCTGAGCAATTATATTAAATTATCCACACGGCAGTCATTTGAAAAATTCCTGGACAACTGTGAATAAAATTTCCCCAACTTTGATTAGTCCACAAGTCTAGTCTCACCACAATTTAATTCCAAGTAAATTAAAAAGTGTTCTTACCCAAGCGTGGCTTAACTCGCAGTTGCCTCCAATCCTTTTTACCCAACACAACTTTCGGCCACCTAAGAGAATTTTAATCACATAAGTCTAAATCACCAATAGTTTACCAAACTACGCCACAAATTTTTCCTTGGATCCGAGTTACTCACCCAAACGTTACCGAGTCAGTGACGAGTAATCAGGCGAGCGTTTGACTGAAGCGGCAGCAGAGGAGAACCGGCGGCGGAAGAGAGAACCAACGTCGGCGGCGGCTGCCGAAGAGAGAGAGAGAGACCGGTGGTGCGGCTGCTGGAGAGAGGAAAGAGAACCGGCGGTGCAGCTGCTGGTTCGCGGCGGCGACGGGAAGGAGAAGGCGACGGCGCGGTCTCCGGCAGAAACGAAGAAAAAGAAGAAGAAGAAGAAGAAAAGGAGGGTCGGCGGCGCTGCTGCGCGAGGAAGAAGAAGAAGAAATCGGGGGGGAGAGGGCAACGGGAGAAGGGAAAAGAAAATTCTTTTCCTTTTTCTTTTTTTTTTCCTATATTTTAGCACGCAAACCTAAGAGTTATTTATAATAAAACCCTAATCACATTCCTTCCACTTTTCCCATTTTCTTTTCTTTTCCAACCAAATAAAATAATTTATTTAACCAAAATATGTTCTAACAAATCAATTCCCCAACTTAAATTCAATTCTAACTTATCCTCATATTTTCTTAAATTAATCAAGTTCTTAAATCTCACCCAATTTCTAATTTAAATCCAACTTTTAAATCTCTCCCAAATAAATTCAATTTTCCACTAATTGAATCAAATCCAAATCTTTTTATCACGATTACTTTAAATTGAATTATTTTCTCAACATAATCCAATTAAAGCTTCAAAATTCAAACAACTAACCAAATAATTCAAGAAAATAAATTTTTAAAAAAAACAGATTACTTGAAAATTTGGGATGTCACAATCATAGTCCTCGCGCCGCAACGTTTCAGTCCATCGTCGCATCATCAGGCCATCGCTGCATCGTCACAACCCGCACTTTGCCGCATCATCATAGTTTTTATCGCCACGTCGACACAACTTTCATAGCACACTGCCGCAGTGTAGAGGAGTCGCTGAGTCTCGCTGTCTCGCAGGTAAGGGACTTACTACCGGGCTTTAAGTGACGCCTAATGTCTAATTGTGTTATTAAATTATTGAATGTCGTCGTGTAACTTTTGCCTCGGTGTTGATTGTTATGATTGATTCGATATGCCAAGTTTGTAGCTTGTATGCAATGTACGTATGATTATGTGCCTATGACTCTGTGAAACTCTGCGATGAATTAGATATGTCATGACATGTTACAGGTTACCTCACTTTTCGTGCCCTGTACCCCTAATGTATTATGCTATGAAGGGTGTCCCTCGGGATCATCATCTATGTTCATGTTACAAATGTAATAATTGCGTACCCTCAGATCGCTTCCTATACTTACGCCTACGCTTATGCCTATGTCGGGTACACGGGTGCACACGACAAAAAGGGTGATAGCTCGGCCCAATAGTGGGCCCCTTACTGAGCATAATTGCTCACCCCTTTTCTATGTTTTTCTCTCAGGTAAGGAGCATGGTGGCCAGACGCATGACCGAAGAAATCCGTGATCGTACCATGGGACCGTCGACACTGCTTCCGCACCTTAACCTAGGGTATAGCGTACTGAAGTCGTAGGGTGGTAGTATTTGCACAAATTGTACCGTTTATTATTTGTTTTGTTTGCTTTGAAACTAATGACATAGAATAAAGGTACATTGTTGAAGTTGTCAGCAAGGTTTAGGAGATTTGACTTTGGGATCACTGAGTGCAAAAAAAAAAAAAAAAAAACCGGGAAGCCGTTAATTTGTTTGAAAGAAGAAAATAATCTAGTTTAAAGAAGATAAAAAACTATATGTAAGAAAGTTAGATTTTCCAAGATCATCACTAGCACAAGAGGTGGACTTGAGAGTAGAGCTTGAGTTGATGACAAGAAGTTGCTATAGATGGGATGAAGTAGCTCAAGTCACTTAAACATGAACTGTTTAGCAAAGTTTCCATATGTCCTAATTTTCACCCTTAAGAACATCAGTTCTGCTTGTTAAGAAGAGAAATGGAATCCATGCGCTCATGTATCAATGTTATGAACTGAATGTGATAGTGTAACTAGGTTAGGGAGGTAGGGGAATGTCGGGGCCATTAAGTGCGGAATCTAGGTTCTGAATCTTGGACTTGGAACGTTACATATATGTTTTCTCTTGCATGGATAATGAGTCTATTGACTTTATGCGGAATGATGTTCAGGGAGGTTTTTACCTTAAAAAAAAAATTCGGAGATCAATTACAGCTATTATGAAGTTACAATGGTGTGTTTAGATGGATTGATGTCTGTTGTATCCAAGGACTTTAGGAACCTCTCTTTAAAAGAGCTTTTTTTTTTTTTTTTTTTTTTTTTTTTTGATTTTTATTCTAATTCTTAGGNGTTAAGAAGAGAAATGGAATCCATGCGCTCATGTATCAATGTTATGAACTGAATGTGATAGTGTAACTAGGTTAGGGAGGTAGGGGAATGTCGGGGCCATTAAGTGCGGAATCTAGGTTCTGAATCTTGGACTTGGAACGTTACATATATGTTTTCTCTTGCATGGATAATGAGTCTATTGACTTTATGCGGAATGATGTTCAGGGAGGTTTTTACCTTAAAAAAAAAATTCGGAGATCAATTACAGCTATTATGAAGTTACAATGGTGTGTTTAGATGGATTGATGTCTGTTGTATCCAAGGACTTTAGGAACCTCTCTTTAAAAGATTTTTTTTTTTTTTTTTTTTTTTTTTTTCGTAGCAGGATCTAAATGGTCATATGCAAAAGTTTTAAGACTAAAGAGTAACACGAGAATTTGCTTAAGTAAGTTTTAGCCTTTAATAGTATAAATTCTCATGTTAAGTTTCTAATGAGTGTGAGACATAATTAGGCAGTTGTTTCTCATGCATGTAGCTACTAAGAAGGGCATCACAATTGACACTCCTAGAGTAGAAGTAAGTTCCAGTTGGTCATTGTCCTATTACATCTTGAGATTATGCTATACATGGTATGGCTAGTTGCTCTGCCATGAGTATGGAGATTTCTCTGTACTAGTTCAAGTAGTTCATATGCATGCTTTTAAAGAATATGACTTCCTAAGCTCACAATAGTTCTAAGAGTAAATATGTTAAAGTATTCTTGTTTTTTTAGCATTTAAAGTTCCTAATTATATATGATAGAGGTTTTTACACTTTGTGGGGTACTAGTTTTAGTTATGCTTGATAGAGACCCTTAGTTCTCATCCATTTTTGGAAATGTCTCCAAAAAGTGTTAGGTTTTCAGTTGGAGTTCAGTATAGCTTCCACTCGCATGCTGATTGTCAAGTCAAGCGTTTGAACCAAGCACTAGAGGAGATGTTACGCGCTTAATCCAACGATAGTTATTAGACTACTGTATATGGGCATAGCGCCATTTGAAGCTCTATATAGGAAGTGTAAAATCCTATCTCATAACCTAGGTACTTAAGATGGCTAGTAAGAAAACAAGTAAGACTAGAATAGTGGAGCTAAGATTATAAGTATGTGGAGTTGGAAAATCTTAAGACAGAAAAGTTATGTTTGTGGAATTGCTGGATTTTGGCCAAGAAATTCTATGCGTTCAGATGAATGGAAGGAGGGAAGGTGATTTGTAAGCTGGGTTTTGGTTTAAAAAGAAGGCATTAAGAAGTTTGGAAAGAATTATGTTAGGTGATTTTGAATGGCAAGGTGATTTAAGGACTTTGGAAATCTTTCGTGTGTGTCAACTATGTTTGGGAAGTATCACTATGCGATAAGAAGACTAGTTGAACACATAGTATTAGGAAAAGAATGGATATTTCACTAAGAGTGAGAATGAAGGATTGAAGGCATAGTTGGGAATTAGTTAAAAGTTAGATGTATCTTTGGAACATAGTCACGTTGACACATAGATGGTAAAGCGTTAACGCATATTGGAGTTTGGAAAAGGAAAACGAGAATTAGGAAGAAGAGGACATCGCATGGCTCGCATTTAGTCTTGAAAATTAACAAGTTATGAGATTAGTTTTAGAGGGTGTTAAGCTAGAAAGAAAAGAGAAGCCGAAGAACCTTAAGGCGTGAGTAGCATGCGTTGAAGGTTTATTATGCGTTAGTAAGGATTTTGGTGTTGATAAAGAAGTCTTTGGGTATATCATAGCAAACGCTGATAAGGACATTTAGTGTTCAAGGTAACTATGATTGAAGGGTTGCTATGCGTTGAAGGTGGCTACCATGGGTTGTTAAGGCTATGCGTTGAGGAGCTTAATTCCATGGTAAATGGAAATGTAACCTTGATTTTGGGTAAACGCATAGGAAGTAGTTAAGGAAGGTAATGTAGCTTTGGCGAAGGTAGGACGTATAAGAAAAAAGGAATAAAGTGAAGTAGTGGAGTGCTAGTAAGATATCTAAGTCTAGGAAAGGAAGGATAAACGCATAAGGAGAAACTAGGGGAAAAATGCTATAGCAAACTGAGTAACGTATAGACTTCTATCAAGAGATATTCTCGAGTGTCGAATAAAGTAGAAAGTTGGGAAGTAAACTTAAAGACTGGAGCAAGAGGTGGATGCATACTAATTTATCATAAGAGAAGTAGTTAAGTTTAAGGAAAAAGGTTAAAGGGATAATCTTGGAATATATAACTCAAGGACGCATAGAGGGATAATCAAGGAATCCTCAAGGATAGGAGGAAGGTCATGGATGCAGAACGAAGTAAAGGTAAATGCAGAGAATGCAAACGCATAGAGGAAAGTCTTGAGTTGGATTTGGTTATCAAGGGTAAACCACATCATCGGATGTGTGTTTACACAAGAGAAGGACTTGTAGCTAAGATTGGACATAGGGAAGAGAATTGGATGCATGGTATTATACGGTAAGGTACAAACGCATAGTAGTATGCGTTTGATACATGGACGCTTAGTAGTATACGGTGAAGAAACTTGGTCAAAAGTAGTAAGGTCGAGGGTAATGATAGGGAATTAAGAAGCTAAAACCTAGAAGAGGATTATTTGAACGCATAGGGAACACTATGTTGGATGAATAGTTTGTATATTGATGTAAGTTGGACGCATAAGATGAGTTGGTAAAGGTTGCATGGGTTCAGATGAGTTGGTAAAGGTAGCATGGGTTCATTTGGACTTAACACCTCATAAGGAGGAGGTGTCAAGATTTTCATGTTGGATAAGTCATGCAGCGTAACAGGTGGCAAATAAGTGGCAAAAAGAGAAGAGAAGTGAGATGGAAAGCGCTTTATTTCAAGGTGAACGCTGCGTTCAAGTTGGACCTTATGTCCAAGAGAGGTCGACGCATAAAAAAGGGAAGCCAGAAGAGTTATTAGTTAAGCTGCATTCTGCTTCAGCTGTCAAACCTTGCGTTTAAGGAGCAAAGTTGCATCCAACTGAGCTCTTTCAAGATTAGGACTTTCGGAGACGAAAGTTTTCTCAAGGAGGGGAGAGTGTAACGGCCCGAAATTTAGGTAAATCACCTATTTCTCTCTTTATGAAAAAAAAAGTATATACACATACATATATATATATATATATTATTATTATTATTAATAAAAATAAATATGCAGGCGGAGAGAGTGTTAAGGGGGATTGGGGGATTCTTGGTCATTAGGAGAAATCGAGTTTCAGTTGGGGAAAGATCTCCAGGTGGTTTTTTACTGGCTGAGTTGCGTTGTAGAAAAAGGAAAGAAAGGGGAAGAAGGGAAAGGTCAAAATATCTCTCTCTCGACCACCTCTTTGTCACTCAGTCACCGCCCTCTTTAGCCCTCATTGCCGCCATCATCTTCAGCCCTTATTGTCGCCATCATCTCCAGCCCTCACTGTCGTTGTCATCGCGGTACTCATCGCCGCTGTCATCAGCATTCGTCGCTATCATTGCAGCTTTCAGCATAACGGCACCATCATAGTCCTTGCGCCGCAACGGTTCAGTCCATCGCTGCATCATCAGTCTATCACCACATCGTCACAGCCCGCACTTCGCCGCATCATCATAGTCTTCATCGCCGCGTCGCCTCAGCCCTCTTCGCGACATGTCGACACAGCTTTCACAGCACACTGTCACAATGTAGAGGAGTCGCTCAGTCTCGCTAAGTTTCGCTGTCTCGCTCAGTCTCGCTGAGTCTCACTGTCTCGCAGGTAAGAGACTTACTACCAGGCTTTAAGTGACACCTAATGTCTAATTGTGTTATTGAACTATTGAATGTCGTTGTGTAACTTTGCCTCGGTGTTGATTGCTATGATTGATTCGATATGCCAAGTTTGTAGCTCATATGCAATGTACGTATGATTATGTGCCTATGACTCTTTGAAACTTTGCGATGAACTAGATATGCCATGACATGTTACAGGTTACCTCACTTGTCGTGCCCCGTACCCCTAATGTACTATGCTATGAAGGGTGTCCCTTGGGATCATCACCTATGTTCATGTTACAAATGTAATCACTGCGTACCCTCGGGTCGCTTCCTATGCTTATGCCTACGCTTATGCCTATGCCAGGTACACGGGTGCACATGACAAAAAGGGTGATAGCTAGGCTCAGTAGTGGGCCCCTTACTGAGCATAATTGCTCACCCCTTTTCTATGTTTTTCTCTCAGGTAAGGAGCATGGTGGCCAGGTGCATGGCCAAGGAAATTCGTGATCATACCATGGGACCATCGACACTGCTTCCGCACCTTAGCCTAGGGTATAGCATACTGGAGTCGTAGGGTGGTAGTATTTGCACACATTGGACCGTTTATTATTTGTTTTGTTCGGATTTTCCTTCTTAAGGTTTTGCCTAAATATTTAAAGGGTATCCTACTAAAGTATTTTTCCTCTATGTTGATTTAATAAACTATCAAGAAGTTCAACCGTTTGACAAATTGACCGAGTTTATCCAAAGTTTGCCAAACTTTGTCTCTTAGTTTCCAACGCATTCACCAGATGGTCATGCATGACGTAGTGACGTTTTAGTTATTAAAGGGTCAGGTCGTTACAGCCTGTATGCGATTTCCATATTTTAAAGTTATATGTGCCCGTTAGTGTATAAACCTATGTTGTAAAACGATTATGAACTTTGATAGCGTATGAATTCTGTTATGGAATGACTATGAACTTTATTGATCGTGTATGTAACGACCCGACTTATACAAACTAATCGGACCATTATTCAATGCATGCAAAACTTCAAAGAACGACACTCCGCTGAACAGTGAAGAAGGATCAAAGCTTTTCATGAAAATTTCTACTTATATTAACTCAAGAAAATAACACATTAATAAATAGAAAGGAAATTTTGGTTCGAGGTACCCCTAATAAAATCAATGAATTAAAAAAAATCCACATAATTAAAAAAAATAAACGAGTCTCAAAACAAAATTAGATAGTTGGACAGCAATTTTAGTAAAACATGCAAGACTATGCGGAAGCTACTACGGGTCCCCTGATACCATCAAGGATTCTTCTTGTTATTCGCCGGCACGTTCCTTCCTTTACCTGAAAAACATATAAGATGAAAGGATGAGTAATTATATTACTTAGTAAGTGACCCCACTACCGGAGTCGGGCTAGGCACCTAAGTCCTTTAAGTGCTTCAGATATAAGACATGCATAACTATCATACGTCTATAGGGGATGGTTATATCCGCCCCACCATTGGTTATGGATGCCCACAAACCTCTCGAGCCCCGAAGGAAACTCTTACCTCTGGTGATCCCGAAGGAACACAAACCTTTAGTGTACTCGAAGGAGCACAACCTCTGAACCCAAAGGAACACAACCTCTAATGAACCCGAAGGAACACATCCTCTAGTGATCCCGAAGGAACACAACCTCCAGTGATCTCGAAGGAACACAACCTCCTGTGAACCCGAAGGAACACAACCTCCTGTGGACATCCAACCAACATAGGGGAGTTACCATTACACATCATACATGATCAATCAAATTCACACCCATTCCATTCCATGGATTCATACTTTAACAGTACTGTTCATAAACATCTCATAGCATAAGCTTATACACCATTAGGCACATACATCTTTAAGACATGAAAATTTCATACAAGCATCTTATATCATACGTGGCTTTAGAAATCTACTACATCATGGCAACTAAACATATGGCCCGAAGGCGGTTCAGGTAGTAAGATCACTTACCTGAGGGTTGATACATAAAACTAATCACACTGCAACTTTTATAAAATTCCTGAACAAACTGGGAATAAAATTCCCCTAACTCAAGTTATTCATCAAGCCTAACCTATCATAAGCAAACTCAAAATTTGTTCGAGAGAGTTCTTACCTGAACATGACCAAACTCGCAGTTTTCTCTGACCCTACGGACTAAAGCAATTGCCGACCACCTATTAAGATTTACCAATTAATTCGTATTCCCAAATATTTGCCAAAATATGCCACTAACCTACTAAGGTCTGAGATACTCACTTAGGGACTACTGGTCTGGCGAGCAGTTAATCGCAGCCGAGAACAGGATTCTGAGCGAGAGCGAGAGTCAGCGAGAGACCGAGAGCGTGAGGGCGTGATCCTGGTGGGGAGAGCGTGATTTCCGAGTGTGAGAGCGGGGAAGCGTGACAGCGTGAGAGAGCGAGAGCCCGCGGGAGACAGCGATACCCTGGGCGAGAGACAGCGTGATTCTGAGTGTGAAACCTCCGGGAATCGAACGACAACTGAGAGAGAGAGATGGCAGAGACAGAGGGAGAACGGAAAAGAAGGGAGGGCGGTGGAGGCGACGAAAACCGGGAAGGAAAGGAGGAGAGATAGGCGGCTGAGAGGGAAAGAGAGAGAGGGAGAAGAGTTTTTTTTAATACACGCAAACCGAGGAGGATTTAAAATAAATCCTAATTCCTTCCCCTCCTTAGCCCATTAATTCCACTTTTCCCTTTTTGTTTCCCAACCAAATAAAATAAAATCTTCTTTATTCACACTCAAATCCCACCAAATGTATTTATTTTATTTTATTTGTCCCAAAGTAAACTATCCTTTGCCAATTCCCAACAATTTCCTTAAATCCACCTAAGTCTCACCAACTACTATAAATGCTAATTTTAAAACTTTCCTCCTTAATCTAAATAAATACATAAATACATATAAATAAATAGTGGTTACTCCCCTATGTTGGTTGGGTGTCCACTGGAGGTTGTGTTCCTTCGGGATCAGCAAAGGATGTGTTCCTTCGGGTTCACCAGAGGATGTGTTTCTTCTGATTCACCAGAGGTTGTGTTCCTTCGGGTTCACCAGAGGTTGTTCCTTCGGGTACACTAGAAGTTTGTGTTCCTTTGCGATCACTAGAGGTAAGTGTCTCCTTCGGGACTCACTAATGGTCTGTGGGCATCCATGACCAACAATGGGGTGGGTCTAACCATTCCCTTATAGAAGTATGATGTATGATAGATATGCATGTCTCACATGTGTGACACACTTAATGGACATAGGTGTCTAGCCCTACCCCGGTAGTGGGGTTACTTACTGAGTAATATAATTACTCATCCTTTTCTCATATATGTTTTTCAGGTAAAGGAAGGAATGTGCCGGCAAATGACAAAAAGAATCCTTGATGGCATCACGGGACCCGTAGCAGCTTCCGCATAGTCCTTTCATGTTTTGTATCGGATTTTTTTTTGTCCAAACTATCTAGCCATGTTTTGAGACTCGTCTTTCTTATTTATTTATGCTAGTTTTCCTTCATGAAGTTTCTTTTTATTGTTTTCTTAGGGGTACCCCGAACCGAAATTTTATTTATTTGTTATTTCACTAATTTCTTGAATGAAAACAAGTGGTAATTTCATGAAAAACATAGGTTCTTCTTTACCATTTTGCATAGTGTCATTTCTCGAACTTTTGCATGCATTGGGTAATGGTCCGATTAGATAGTTGTTAGTCGGGTCGTTACATGAAAGTTTAATTATCAATTGATTTTGAGATAGAATCTTATGTTATCTAATATAGTATCATAGTCTTAAAACCCTAAACGGATATTTCGGTCAATTGAATCAATTAAAATGTGAGAATAATGTTTAGTGAATTTTAATTTTAAATTAGAAAAAACTTGTTAGGGAAGTTGGCGAATTAATACCAAATTGGTATAATTTATTTATGTGAATTAAAGTAGATTATTATTTTAAGTAATTTATATTAATATTTAAATTATAATTTGTTCTAATATAGTTATTTAAAACTTATATGATTCAAATCTCAACTAATTTTATTTAATCTAAATTATTTGATAAAAACTTTTAAAACATAATCTAACAATTAAATAAATTAAAAAATTTGAGAATCAACGTGACAAAGTATATTAATATTGGATAATAAATTTGACATGGGTGAACGACCAGAAAAGATAACAAATTCTTAGGAAAGTTAAATCTAAAAATTGATATCTAATAACTTCTACATTCGAATAAATTAAAAAAATGATTCTTAGTAGATTAATAAATAATTTGTTTTACAAAACTACTTCTTGGAAAAACAATTTCAAATGAGACCTAACTATATGCAACCTTATTTAAATCTCCCACCTCTGATTATTGACTTAGTATGTATTATCCTTTTAATATTTCAATACTTTATGTGGAATAACCCAATTTAGTAAACCCTTTATTTAAATTCTTATAAGACATTTGGAGTTCTAAGTAGAGTTTTATAATAATATATATATTATTATAGAGCTTACAATATAAGAAATTAATAAGTCGTAGACTTTATGTTTTTGAGGTCTACAAAAATGTGATCTTAGACTTAGTTTTTTCTTGGCTTAGCATGTCAAAATATTCCCTTAAAATACCTGAATTTTCTAAAATACCTATAGAATATCAAAATTTAAAATATCGATGTCTTAATTTTATGAAAATTTCGATGGAAATAACGACAAAAAATCTATTTTGATGAATATATTTTTAAAAAATATATTTAAAAGAATTAAAAATTAAATTTAAATTAGTAAATAAACATTTTACGATTTTTAAACAAGTTAACATGTATATTATTTATATTATATTAACATCGATGATATTTTGTTATTTTTTTATGTTTCGTAAATTTTTCTATGATATAACGAAAATATTGATTCACCCCTCATGTCAGTGTTAAACCCATGGAAACATGGAAATATATCGATATGTTGACGGAAATTTAATACTATGTAGAGTATACAAACAGCTAGAGAGCTTCTCGTGACATTTTTTCTTACATCATTTTAAAACTTTAAATAAATAAAAATAATAATAATGAACACGATCAATTTTGTGTAACGAATAGAAAAAAACCGACAACAAAGACCAATTCGACAATTTTTTTTTTTGAAATCTATTTTTTTCCTTTATAGAATGTCTTTAAACAAAATAAACAAACATAGATATAGAATTGATGACCTTCTAACAGATAAAATCATACAAAATTCAAAATCATTGTGACAAGTGATAAGAAAAATCTATCCCAATATTAAATATAGTGATGAAAAAAATTACAAAGCTCTCCATTATAGAACCAAAAAAATGAGGACATTTCATGACACTCTCTCCTTTCTTGTCCAATAATGTCTGATATAATTTCAAATGTGGATGCCTACTTCAAAAAAAAAAAAAAAAAAAAAAAAAAAAAAAAAAAAAAAAAAAAAACAA
>QLSR01000325.1:250512-307771 GCA_031780015.1 Citrullus colocynthis
CCCCCCCCCCCCCCCCCCCCCAATTTGCATTTGCAATTTTTAGTTGATTTAAACTATTATTTTACTCTACCTCCATCAAAAGGACCATAGCAGTCATGGAACTTAAATCATTAATACTATATCTAATACCTATCCTATATACCTCCAATAAAACTGTAGTAAGTAGCACAATAAATTAAATACTAATGTAATCAATTTGAGGCAATTTTATTTCAAGTCTATTGCATTTTGTTTCGTTTGGATAAATACCGTCTTCACTCGACTCTCAATTAAGATTTAATTGTCCCAAGATGTATAAGAATTGAATATTTGATGCTTTCCAAATGTAATTTTAATTATATATTTTGCATGATATTTTATTATCTTTCAAAACTTAGTTTAATGGAAAGTGTTAATTGATATATTTATAAAAGTTATAATAGAAAGTTTAAACCGGTATTTTTTAAAAAAAAAATAAAACAAAACGATGAATGAAAAAAAAGTAAATGCCTAGCAAAAATTTAAGTTTTTTTTTTCTTTAAATATTGTTGTTATTATTATTATTATTGTTTGTATACACTACTGTTTCATAATGTTTAACAAAATTTGACTTGATTTTGAAAAATAGAATTTTATAATTTTTTGTTTGTGTCATTACAAGCCATTATTTATAATATTTGTCTCGCACTTTCAATTTTTTTTAAAAAATATTTTTCATTCTTTTAAATTTACTACTCGGTAAATTTAAAAGAATGACAACTCTAAGAAAATTAAAGAAAATTTAATGAGAGAAATAGTCGACTATCAACGAATTTCAACCATATCAAAACTTATTTAATTTTTTTCATATTTTGAAATATATCAAAACATAAAATGATTAGAATAATTTAATTTAGAGGCCAAATGATATGCATTGCCTTTTATTTCAAAGTAAAATAATTATCACACGTTACCTTGATTTTATTGCGCAACATATAATAGCCTAATATTGAAATATTTTTAAATTGTTATATAATAGGCAATCATTTATGCATTAAAACTTAACCATGTTATCCAATAGAGAATTTGGTTGAATAATCTTGATATCTTGAACTTAAAATTGAAACTTTTAAAACTGAATTTGAGCAAAATACTTTAATTAAAAATCAAATGATATATAATTAGCTAAAGAAATAGTAATTAAACAAAATTAAAATGTAAAAAATGGGGAAAAAATGAAAATTGAATAAATTAACATATATGGCCTTGATTTTACTGCTTACAAATATTGAATGATGTTTCTTTTTAAAAGAAACATACATTCACATTATAAGCTACATAATATATCTAATTGATATACAATGTACTATTATTTTGATATGTTCATCATTATAGACATCATTTGATACTATATATATGAATTTATGATATTGATTATCATTACTTTTTTGGAAATGATATTAAATAGTTATAAGAATATAGTCATTTACCATTTTTAAAAAGATAGAAATTATAAAAAATGTCATTGAACTTTGTCATTTATTTAAAAAATATACTTATGTTTTCGAAAGTTACAATAATAGTACACTTAAACTTTTATAAACGTTTCAAAAATATCTTTCGAGTTGAAATTCTTTAGAATTTTTAATGGAAACTGGGATATGAAATGATATAATAGATGACTTAGAACGAAAACTTGAATTACCACATTATTTTAGGTCATTGCCACACAGTTCTAAGTCCTGATTTTTGTTCAAAATTCTAAATAATTTATATTCTAGAGGTAATTTTGAAACATTTATAAAAATTGAGAGGTAATATTAAAACTTTTAAAAGAATATAAGTATTTTTAAAACAAAGAGAGAAAAGTTTAAATTAATTTTTTATCATTTAGCCTTTCTAAAAACATGCACATCTATAAAATTTTCTTTATACTTCATACAAATTTAAGTATCTTTGGCAAAAAAAAAAAAAAAAAACAAAAAACAAAAACAAAATCACTATCACATTCATTAGTCATCTAAATACTTTTTAATTTTTTTTTAAAGAAACTCAAACTTCAATATCTTACATATTTGAAATTTTGAACTTGAAATTCAACGATATTAACATGTTCACGAGTTCAACAAATATAGAGTAGAATAGAGATCAAACATTCAACCTTACAGAGAAGATAATAAATGCCTGATCTGCTAAGCAATATGCTCGGATTGGCATCATATATAATTTCTTATAAGTCCAAAAACAACAAAAAAAATAAAAAATTTAATATACAAAAACACATTGATTCATGCAATAATACCAAGTAATCAATGTCTCAAATACATTCCAAAGATACAACCAATTGGACAGAGAGATAAGGGGAGAGAGAGAGATAAAGATGGAGAGAGAGAGAGATAGAGAGAGAGAAAGAGGAGGGAGAAACTCTTTCTCTCTATTATATCTTCCTTTCTTTTTTTCTTTTTTCTTTTTTTAATTTTTTTATTATCTTTTTTTTGGAGTTATTTCTCCAAGCTCCTATTATATGTAACACCAATATTAGTAATCACATTCACCAGCGGAATGGGTTCTGCAAAATCATAATCCAAAAAAAAAGAAACACATGAATTAGAAAATTATATAAAAAGTATATAAAGTTTTTGAAAAGATTAGATGATTAGATAGCTTCATTACCACCATCTTCTTCTTCTTCTTCTTCTTTTCGATGTAGTCAGTCAACTCTGCCTCTCGAGAAAGAGATTCCTCGAGTGCCTATAGAAGAAGTTCGATAAAGACCGTAACATATCAACTTAAGTTTTTGAATTCAACAATAATTTAACATCATATCTTTGTGTTTGTGTGTTAAAAATATGAATAAAAGATTACATTTATAGCGACATACCTATGTTAGGTTTTAGTTTAATGAAAATTTAACATAGTTTCATAATAAGAGGCTTTTTGTTGTAAGTTATCGTTAGATTGGTATCAAAGCATGAGATCTTGTGTTCAAAATATAGTAAGCTATCAATGTAACTAATTATTAATCTTCCACTTGTGGGTCGGATGAAGGTCATACCAAGCTCACTTTTGCTACTATAACTTATCATTTAACAATTTACCCTAACTTATCAATGCATTATTTTAAAAAAGGTTTTGAATTTAGCGGTAATTTAACTAAAGAAGATGAGGAGAAGAGTGTTGGTTCACCTTCTTGGTTGCTTCTAATTCTTGTTCCAAAGTTTCAACTTTGCCCAAAGCAATGTTGAGCATTTCCTCCTTATCGGCGGGCATGGCTGCGGGCTTCATGTTGAGGATATTGACCCTCTCTTCGAGCTCGGCCATGCGTTTCATCATTGTCATGTAGTCACTCAGAGGCACGGCAGCGGGGGACGGTAGTGCCGGATGTTTCGCCATCGAACCGTCGTAGTAGACGGTGCTGCTATAGATGGCTGCCTCTGTGAGCTTCTTTGGCATGGTTCTAGTTAGCCGGACCATAGTCACTATTCCCATTACCAAGGCCATAATTCCTCCAACTATTTGGTTGCTGAACCCTTCTGGGACTTTGTAGTTTTCATGCACTGCAAATGGGTCTATTCAACCCCATGCAACATTCGATGATCATGTTCGTGTTTCAGGAGTTTCAATTATAATTTTCTAGACGACCACACTACATTCGTCCTGGTTGTTTCAATCTATATAATGATATCTGTAATTTGATCGAATACAATTCTCTAGAATTTAAATTATATGATTCATGTATTTTTATATAGATTTCATTTTCAAGAAATTCATATAAATATTTTGTGACAACATTCATAATATGCACGTCAAACTTTTCATATACAATCAAATTAATTAAATATCTTGACATAATAATATCCACCACAAGTGGGGTTTTATTTCTTGTGACTTTGTTATGATCATGTCCGTGCTTCTTGTTTCTCGTATTTGTGGAACATTCATATGTACAACATATCCGCTAGCAGAAGTGAGAAATGGGAAATAAGAAATAGAGAAAGGGTTTATATACCTTTGGATAAAGTGTATTTCTCAGTTGAAAGTGCCCAACTTGGATCCACAGCTTTATCCACTACAGGAATGAACTTGTCATATTGATACTCATGACCAAACTTTTGTACTACATGCATCTGCAAAATAAACAATAAAAAATAGTAAACAAATCTCAAAAAGCTTTCATTTTTTTTTTCCATTTAAAAATCTCTTTTTACTGAAATGGGGTTGTTTCAAATTGTTTAGGGAACTTACTTCTTCCATAACAGGGGTCAGTTTTGCTTGCTTTGGTGACTTGCTCTCTGCTGCAGCAGCTGCTGCCTCAGGAGCTGCTTCTGAGTTGAATGAACCACTTCTCTGCATTTTTTTTTATTCAAAGAGAAAGAAAAACAAAAACAAAATGAAAAGATGAAGCAAAATTTCAAGGATTCAAAGAAGAAGAAAAAGAGTTTTATTGCCTTGGTGCTTGTTGTGTTGTCCTCTTCAGAAATGGTCTTCTCTTCAACATTGGACAATGACCTCCTCCTGCATTTTCCTTCCCCATTTTGAACCATCTGTAATAATTTGATCGTTTAGTCCTTCGATATAATTAAAAAACTTGACCAATTGAAAAACCACTCCTGAAATAAGGTGGTAGTCACAATTTTATCCTTACAAATTGAGCTCTCAAACTTATAAAAGTGTTAAAATTGAATCCTCAAACTTACAATTGTTGTGAAAATTGGATCCACGGATGGTAACTGAATCTTCAAACTTATACGATTGTTACAATTTTTACAATTATATAAGTTTGAAGGTCCAATTTTAATACTCATATAAATTTAAAAGCTCAATTTTTACCAATTGAAAGTTTGAGTGTGTAATTTCAACAACTATATTTTGTTATTTCTTTGATTTATTATTGGTACGATATGATTGACAGTTTTGTATTACTAAATGTACGAAAGGGAAATTGCAAAAGTACTTCGAATAGTTACCTTGGCGATTTCGGGGTCGTTCCATGGTCCCTTGTCGGATCTCATGCAACCACCCTTGTCAGCGCAGGTGCAAGAACCTCCTAGGAAATCTGGAAGTTCACTGATGACAAACAAAAACACAAAACACAAAACAAAACAGAACACAACCAAAATTCTTAGTTTTGTCTGTCCATTAATGAGAAGAAAAAAAAATGTCTTTTTTCTTTCATTTGACCAAAAAAAAAAAAAAAAACCCACGTGGCATCAATGATCTCAAGCAGCTTGCTCTGATACTTATTGCCAAGAACATGGATTTTGGCTGTGGTTTTTGGGTCAAGGAATGATTTCACAGTGTTCCACAGAAGCCTGAATCCAGATCCAGCATTGATGATAAACATTCTGTTCAAAGTCTTTTTATAACCAACACAAAACAAAACCCCAATTAGTAAATCAGGCTTTCAAAAGGGAATTATAGCAAATACGTCGTAAAAGTTTGAAACTTTTTCAAAAGGGTACCTCTGGATAGTTGTCACCATCAATCTTCTGTAGCCTCTGGATGAGTTCCCTAGCAGATTTGTTGAAGTTTTTGAGTCCCTACAAGCAAATTTCGACGTTATCGTTAAAACTTCTTGAGAAAAACAAGAAATAGAAACATTTACCAAACACTTTGATGACGTACCACTCCTTGGACATCCAAGATGGTTGTGCTCTGATCAATGTGCTTCTTTGCAGCAATGGAGCAAGCAGGGAACTTCAAAACAAAGGTCCTCTCAAACTCTCTGACATGATAATTGACATATCTATCCATGGTTGTCACTTCTAAGAGCTTGGTCGAATCGACTTGCCCAAGTCTTTCGATGTACACTGGTCGTCCATCTTTGTCAACTCCATGGTGCCCTTGTGGATAGTACTTCAACACTTCGTCTATCTCCTTGAATTCGAACTCCTGTAATCATTACAAATTTCAAGTTGGATTAGTGCTTGTTGAGTTTGATATCATAGCAAAAGAAAATTACGTTTTCCTTCCCTGTCGTTCATTCGTTCGATTTTGTGTCAATTTTTTAGTGCACGAGTGAAGAGGTGATATTGAATTTACCTGATCTTGTCTTGGTTTTTGAACTTAGTGTATAAAAAAAGAGAAAAAAGCATGGAATGTAGATGAATGATTGATTGAGTTTGAGTTGTTAACCTCCATTATTGTGTCAGATCCAAAGTCTTTCCTCCATTGAAGCATGTCAGACCACATCTGCTTTGACTTGTCAATGTCGAACTTCCTAGCTCTCAAGAACCTGAGCATCATGTGATGGTCGTCATGTTTTGAAGGCAGGAGTTCTTCCAATATCAGAGCTTGGCGGAAGGCATCAACTGCCTGTAATTCCTCGGCGTCGATGTCGTCTTCGATAGAAACCGACATCACTCTACTGCTGTTTCTCCTACCTCTCTTCTTCATCGAATGCCTGAACTTGTTCGAGGCATTGATTGCTCTCTGCTTAAGAGACGCAAGCCTTGTCTTCCTCTCTTCTTCCGACATCTCAACTTCGTTGGCACCTACGATAAAAAAAAAAGAATCCACCTTAAAAAATCATAGTACAATTACGATATGTCGACAAATATATCGACACATCAATAGATATTTCATTCTTGATAGAAACATACCTTTGTTCGATCGGTCAAGAGTGCCGGACGACGTGGTGTCACTCATGGTTTGCTATCCTAAGCGAGGTAGCTCTCGGTCGAGACAAGGATCAAAAGGGTGGGAGAATCCAGCACGTGTGTATGGCTATATAACTCCAAAAAATAGAGCCCTCTCTCTTTGTGCCTACACCTTCCATGTTAAACACATTAAACCCACATTAGAAATCTCAAACATATACACATATATACATAATATATATAGTTTACAACGACGGACAAAACATAAAAAAGGCTCAAAAACTCTACAAAAATGAAAATATTGTCTCTCTCTTGTTCTCGCTTCATCCTCATCCAAAATGAGACACAAAAGAGAATGCAAAAGAGGAAGACAACGACAAGGATAACGATAAGGACTTAGTTGCGAAAGGAAGATATTATCTCCATCTCTTCCATTCTCGCTTCGATCTCGTCCAGAACGAGACTTGGACAAGGAGGCAAGAACAAGATGACGACGATAACAACAAAGTTGCAAAAGAAAGAAGAAGAAGAAGAAGAAGAAGAAGAGAGGGGCAGAGAAAATACCTTTTGACAAGAGTTGCATGAGGGAGAGAGAGGAAGATAAAAAGAAGTAATGTTTACTCAAAATAGGCCTCCAAAAGGGACAGCTAAGATTGGGAGAATCAAGAAAGAGATTTTTGGTTCATCAACCATTGACAAAGTCTTGCAAGAAAAAACAACAAACAAAACTTCCCAATTTTACATCCTCTTTTTCTGTTGGAGCCAATGGCTAAACCTAAGCCAATCCACCTATTTTTCCCCCTTTTTCATGTCACCTTATTATTAACTAACTTACCCAACAGTTTTCCCAAAAACGCTATCATGTCAGAAAAAAAAAAAATTATATTTTATGGTTTTATTGTTAAAGTTAAAACTTAATAAAGTCAATTGGCTTCAATGTCATCATGGTGCTCCACAAATTCAGCCATGAGCTGTGAGTCCATAAAGAGAGAGAAAAAGATGGAAGATGTGTATTAAACAATTGAATTACAGAACAACCCTTTATTCTTAAGTGTATAATTGTTTTTAAAAATGGTTTCTTTTATTAAGATTGTGGAAGGCAACAACACATGATTGATGATTAGTTCAAACAGCCCCAAAAGTTTTAGACATTTGTTTATGACAACCATCCCATAATTGTTTTTGTGTCCAAATCTTGCATGTTTTGTTTGGCATTTTCTTTGGGGATTTAGATTTTTAAGTAGGTATGCCAATTATTGGTTAAATTATAAAAAATAACTCTTATGTTTCAATTATCACCTAAACTTAAAAAAAAGTTCATTTAAAATTAAAAGGGATAAATGATATTATTTTATAAGATTAAGTTCTTGTCACTGTTTATTCGTCTTAAAAGATATCGTTTAAATCATTTTTTAACATATTAACGACTATGTCGATTAACAATAAAGAATATCATGTATGTCTTCTAATTTTTACAAATTATCTATTGTGCCCATTTTCATCTTATTTTAATATTGACAAAAAAAAACTTGTTTGGACGTAGGGAAATCTCACCTAATCTTCACGTGGTTCAATGGTAAATTTGTGATTTGTAGAAAGATGCCTTGCAAAATAAATAAAAAGGGCTTTGATGCCAAAGTCAAAGATAAAGAATGATGGAATGAAGAAGAAGTTAGAAACTTAAGTTACCTCATACGGTGTTGTGATAATGTATTTATAGAGAGAATGAATTGGAATTTACTTTTTCATCTTAGGATTTGGATGAGATGAATTTTCTCCTTATCCTACCCAAGTTAGGATTAAACCTGATTGCCTTGATGATTAGTTGGTCCTAAGTTTTTTTTAGCCCAAGTTCACTTTCATCTTAGACGTATTTTCTTAGCTTTTGATATATTTGGTTAGATTCAACTATTTCACCTACAACGAAGCTCTTCACGGATATTTTTAGGAACAAATGTGACATATTTCGTAGATTCAATTATTTCACCTACAACAAAACTCTTCGGGATACTTTTAGAAACAAATGTGACAACGTTCAAAAACAAAAATAAAATATACTAAAAAGGATAATAATAAAACTTTTCAAATTTTAAGGTATTATTAAACCTACCCTAATTTATATAATTCAATCTAATTATAGTATGTTACATTATCCATTTCTAGTCCTAATAGTTGAGACATTCTCATTTCCTTAGCTGTATGTTTGAATTTTATCTCGTTTATTGTGATGGGATATTAGAAAAGTGAATTGAGTTTTGATTTTGATTTTAATTTAATTAATTTCAATTCTCAAATAATAAAATATCAATGAATATCATTCATATATCTTATTCATTTTTATTTTTCTTGCATTTTGATGAGAATGAAAATGATAATAATAGGAGGAAAAATAAAAAGATTCGATATTTACATCTCCTTTCTTTAATTTTAAGGGAAATTATTTTAGATGAAATGATTATTGAAAATATTTACAAGTAATAACAAAATATTATAGTCTATCTGTGATAGACCGCTATAAATTGTGATAGACAATATAATTTTACTATATTTATAAATATTTTGGTTAATTTTTTTATATATGAAAATAACCCTAGTTCTAATTTCGATTTAATTGATTTTGTTTTTTCATTTTAAAATAAAAATTAATATAAATCAAATATGATCAAACTTGAATATAATTGAATTAATTAAAGATATTATATTTTTATAAAAAAAGTCCCGAGGTTCTGAATCTAGCTCACCCCCGTTAAACTCGAATTATTATATATATATTATACCTCAATTGTGGAATCTGTTGTTGTAATAATAATAATAATAATAATAATAATAATAATAATAATAATAGGAAAAAAAAAAAGAGAGAGAAAACAAAACTAACAAATTCAAGTTGTGGATGTTAGCACCAATTGGACTCAAATGTAGAAGCAATTATCACCAAATGGTTTTTAATAGGATAATTAAATCGACCACGATACATATTGAAAAATGATGACAAACACTTACTTGATGAATCCATGATAAATATCTGCAATTCTTTAAGTCGATGTTCTCCCATCCCAATACCGTATATTCTTCAATTCATAATTTGACGATATAAGGACTTGTTTAGTTCAATGAATTAAACCTTGAATCGACAAAGAGTATGTTATTCTTTTGGAATCATAAACCACATAGAGATCGAGAGAATCCCCTTGTAGAGAAATTGTTTATCAGGTAGATATACCTTGAATCGACAAAGAGTATGTTATTCTTTTGGAATCATAAACCACATAGAGATCGAGAGAGTCCCCTCGTAGAGAAATTGTTTATCAGGTAGATATACCTTGAATCGACAAAGAGTATGTTATTCTTTTGGAATCATAAACCACATAGAGATCGAGAGAGTCCTCTCGTAGAGAAATTGTTTATCAGGTAGATATATATAGATCATTGCCCACATTTTGGGCAATTACCCACTGCTCACTAACTTAGGTAACTACCCACATCTCGGGTAACTACCAACTTCCTACTGCATGGATAATTATCCAACTTAGGTACTACCACCAACTTGCCACTACATGGATATAACTACCCATGATTAATCCCTCCTACTTTTCCAACTTCACATAACACCACTCAAATTTATAAATTTTACGATATAAAATGGAGGGATTTACACTCGATAATTGTCTCTTTGATACTACACTAATCATCACCGTGTACACAACAATAACAATTATTCTTTATTTTCTACTAAGTATGACATAATATATCAATTTTTAGTGTGAAGTTTCAGTTTCATCGAATAGGAAACTAAATTTAGATAAGTAGTGCAATCTTTGCAATAAATAAACTTGAATAATTATTGTCTTTTTATTTTTTGATTAAATTTTGTTTGAAGTTGTTAAAAGGACATTGTTGACTTTAGAGAATAATGACGTTAAATCTACTCATAAGTGAGTTAGCGAAAATTGAATATTAAGTATATGAACATTTTGGTAAGTTTCTACTTCATGAGTGAAATTAATACATCGTCAAATTCATAAGTAAATTTTGATTTCAACCTTTTTTTTTTCCCCTACTAGTCATGTTCTCTTAAAATTAGGCATTTGATTAGCATCAAGAGTTGCCTCAAGACTTAACAAGACCCAAAGTCCATGGTTTAGTTCAAGCCTAAGGTAAATCAGGAGGTGATATGCCAAAACACGCGTCTCAAAAGGGAAAAGTCAGAACCTTGAGTTATGGGCTAATCAGTACAGTTGATAAGTATATACCAATCAAGAAATAACCGAGTTGTACTTGGTATGGCGCTTTGCCGCTTCGAGCAACGTAAAACTACTCTGATATTGCTAGAGTTACACATAACCACATGTGACTATGAGAGGAAAGACATTGTAAATAGCCCCATGCAAGGACCCTGTAGGGGAAGTAAGTAATCTAGGAAGGAGAACCCTGACCTTACTTTTGTGTGCTCAGCTAAACTATGTACTCTCTATATCAACATAGGCACCAGAGTGTGGTAGGCTAGACACCAGATCGGTGTGACGATCTTTCACACAGGTCAGCTTGGAAAGTGAGACCATATCAAGAGAAGCAGATTGGAGGCCAAACTCACAAGGGACTTGCATGCAATGATAAACACATGCAAGATCCACATGTCAACAACTAGCAAATAAAAAAAAAAAAAAAATCTTACAACAACTATTTGTTTTTTTGTTTGTTTTTCAGTACAATATGAAGATAAAAATTTGAATATCTAATATTTAAAACAGATTTCAAAATGTTACTTTCATGAAAGATGTCTTTGGGGACCTGCCTCTAATAGGGGTGGGGAATCTCCGTTTAGGCAGGGAAACAAAGTTTCTACAAGCTAAACGGAGATGGAGACAGGGAATACATTCCCCATCTGCATTTCCACTCCTCATCCCCTTTAATTTCATTATTATTTTTTAAAAAAATTATATATGTATTTATACACACATATACACATGCTTGACTTAGTTCAAACTCTTACGTGTGGATAATGATATTGTATGAATAATTTGATATATTTGAACAAATTGTAAACTCTTATGTATGGATAATTAAATAACTTAATATGAAATCTGATTTTATATCATCTAAGAGGTTTAGGAATTTTTCATGAAGAATTAACGTTTAAAGGAGGATTCATAAGGAATTACCAATTTAAAATAGGATTCACAGTGGAAATTAACTATTTCATTGAAAATTTTCTTTAAAAAATCATTTAATTGATTTTTAGTTAAAAAATTAAACACGAAATACAATCTCTTGCGAGAACTCGATCCCTAAATTTTCCACGAAGAATCCCAATCCTGATCATCACAAAAATAAATAGAGAAATTTGCAAGAAGAAAGAATGGAATGGAGGTGAAGAAGAGGACAAAGAAGCTATCTCCACTCCCGGTAACATCTCTACTTTCCTAAATGTCAGTTGGAAGAAGGAACGTTTGCACAACCACCACGTCGATCCAACAATTTCTAATATTTGTCTCATGGATTTTCTTTGTTCAATGATTGGGTGCAAGAAAAGAATTAAAATATTTAAAAAAAGAAATAAGAAGTATTTTTTTACACAACAAACTGACAATTTGTTGGAATGCATAAAGATGGTGTATTTTTCATAAACTTAAAAGACTACAATATTAATAGAAAAAAGTCCAAATTTTGATTGGATAGGATTCTTACCTTCTAGAGTGGCTTGGTGTTGGTCAATGACTCAATGGTCACTCTGTTCTTTAGAACATTGTTATTTTTTTTTAGAGTAATTCAGGCGTGCGAAATTTAAGTTTGCCCTCCATAAACCTAAAATTCAATTCAATGCTCACAAAACACTCTCAATAGTGAATCAGTGAGAAGAGTAGCTATGGCGGCTGCAAATCTCTACTCTCCTTCACCTTCCCTTCCCAGCACCCTCAGACACTCTCTTAATTCAAACCCTTTTACCCGTATTCCTTTTCGACTTCACAAACCCTTCTCCAAAACTCCCCTCTCCCTAAAAGCTGTTCTTTCTCAAAACCCCTCTAAAACCCAGACCCAATTTCACCATTGTTTCTCCAAATCCTCAGATGGGTTTCTTTATTGCGAGGGAATTAAGGTGCAGGACATCATGGAATCTGTTGATAAGCGCCCTTTCTATCTTTACAGCAAACCCCAGATAACTAGAAATGTTGAGGCTTATAAAGAGGCTTTGGAAGGGCTGAATTCGATCATTGGTTATGCAATTAAGGCCAATAATAATTTGAAAGTGTTGGAGCATTTGAGGAAGTTGGGTTGTGGAGCTGTGCTTGTTAGTGGAAATGAGCTTCGCTTGGCTCTTCATGCTGGCTTTGACCCCACCAGGTGAAACTTCCCTAGTTCCTCATTATGGCATTTGAGATTACAAGACCTATTTTTTTATTGCAAATTCAATTGTTTGTGAAGTTTTTCCATTTCAAACATGAGCTTCTGGCTCATGGTTTTCCATTTTCTTGAACTGAGTTTACGTTTGATGATCGGTTAACAGATGTATTTTTAATGGGAATGGTAAACTTTTGGAGGATTTGGTTCTAGCTGCGGAACAAGGTGTTTTTGTCAATGTGGACAGTGAGTTTGACTTGGACAATATTGTGGCTGCTGCAAGAATCTCTGGAAAGAAAGTCAATGTTTTACTTCGTATTAATCCGGATGTGGACCCTCAGGTATGGGTTTATAACTATTTATATGGATGTGTTATAAATGTGAGCAAGTATCCTAGACTAAAAAAAACATGCATACAGGTGTGTTAGCGACTAGAAGGTCTATGGTTCAAATCCCTACTCTATTGTACTAAAAATGAACAAAAAAGAACTCAACAGCGTGAGATTTCTCCTAGAGAGTGTAACTCTCACTTTGTCTTGGGTTAGGTATTTAAGCAGATATAGGACAGGCTTGCTGAGAGAAAGGGGTTATATCCCCTATTTGACTTACTGAAATCTGTGGTTATAGCTAGCAAGTATGGGTCTCACCCTTTCTAGTATTTTTCCGGTAGGAGTAAAGGCACTTACCGGAATTTGTGGGAGCTTCCCTATTTTTTCACCTTCTGTTCGTTGTGTAGTTGGAGAGGGTAAGGTTAGGTATTTCTAGGATGATTAGTGGGTGGGGGATGGTCCTCTTTGCTCCTTGTTGATCCTGACTGTTCATTTATTCTCCTTAAAAAAAACATCTTGTGTCCGATCTCTTGATCTGGTCGAGAAGCTTGTTTTCCTTTTCATTTGGGTTCATTCGCCCTCTAACTAATAGGGAACAGACCGATGTTGTCTTTATTAGGGGAGATTAATTTTAGATATGGGAGAAGAGATTTGCGTGTCTAGGATCTCGACCCTTTGGAAGGTTTCTTATGTAAATCCTATTTTTGTTGTTTGTTGGACCCCTCTCTCTAGTGACTCCGTTTCTTCTAGGCCTTTGGAGGATTAAGATTCCTAAAAAAGTGAGCTTTTTTATTTGGCAAGTTTTACATGGTTGTGTGAACACCTTGAATCGGCTCTCAAGAAGGATATTGTCGTTAGTGGGCCTGTTTTATTGCATTCTCCATCGGAAGGCAGAGAAGACCTTGATCACTTTCTTTGGAGATGTGATTTTGCTAATTCTGTTTGGAACATTTTCTTCAAGGCATTTGGCGTGTCGATTGCCTATTGCTCGTTATAGGGGTACTAGAGATATCATCGAGGAGTTCCTCCTCCATCCTCCTTTTCGTGAGAAGGGTCAAGTCTTATGGTTGGCTAGGATATGTGCTATCATGTGTAATCTTTGGGCCAAAATGTACAGTAGAGGGCTCAATTCTTATGCTTGATTGGTTCTCTTTTTTTCTAGAGGGCTCCCTATTTTGTAGGCTTGGTTTTTTGTATGCCCTTGTATTCTTTCATTTTTCTCAATGAATGGTTTTTTTCATAATAATAATAATTTTTATTTAAAAAAAAAAAAAAAAACCTATTTGGCTTCCACAAAACTTGCCTTTCTACCAAGTACCAAGTATACTTCATCAATACAAGTGCTACCCCAACCCCCCTTAATAAATTTTCCTCTGCTATGTTCAAATAATTGTATTGGGAAATTGGTCCTGCTACTTATAGCCATTTAGCTCCTTGCTCTTCTTGTGTGAGTAAATACAACAGGGAGGCCTAGTGTTGTCATTTATCAAGTTTAACCTCTAACTCAGCATTACAGTAGATGATCAAAAGCTTATCTGGTAGATTCCTTGTAGGTGCAAGTGCAAGCAAGTTGGTTCAAACATCAAAGTTTGAGAAAAGGTTTAATATGAGGCAGTGGTTCTGTTTATTATGCAGGAAATGAGCAAGAACACCTATTGCTGAAGTTAACTTTAAACCAGAAAACTTGTATCTTATCATTAATTACAGTAAACATTTCCTCAAACAATTATCGGTCCTTTCACTCTGACCGTTCCCTTTGTGAGATTAGAAAACAATGGATGTTGGTTCTGTGTTAAGTTTATGGTTTTTCTTTGGTCTTATATTACCAAAGACCTTTAAGCACTTGCATCTTTTTGATGAAAATTATGCCTTGTGGTTAGAAAGGCCTCCTTATCCTCCCTTTCCCTCACCCTCACTACCCAATGTCGTTGTCGTGATCGTGGCTGTGGTTGTGGTTGTGGTTGTTGCCGTCGTAACTGCCACTGCCGCTGTCTTTTTTTTTTTAATTATTTTTTTTAAAAAAAAGAAAACCTCTATTGTTAAAAAGTTGACTACTCACTTTTCACATGAACCAACGATAATGACATTCAGGTTTTTCACCTCTAAATTAATCAGCAGTTTACTTTGCATCCAGCAGTTAGCACCCAAATGACAACATCTTGATAATAATGTTTTCTAACCTTGAAAAGAAAAACTAATGCACATTTAATTGCAACAGAAAGCATATATGAAGCGACCTATTTTTGCTATTTGTGGTTATAATTTGTAGTAAGTCGATTGTTATCATTCCATATTTTGATGGTTGTGTATTATGTTTACTGCCTAGGTACATCCTTACGTTGCCACTGGTAATAAAAACTCCAAATTTGGTATTAGGAATGAAAAGTTGCAATGGTTTCTGGATGCTGTTAAGGCACATCCTGATGAGCTTAAGCTTGTTGGAGCCCATTGCCATCTTGGTTCCACCATCACCAAGGTAAGCTATCAACTATTATGTTTCAACTTCCTCAGTTGGTATAGCCCAAAATCTTACATTATGAAATAAAACTTTATTGAACTTGTCTATGATGTGACTATAACTTTTTAGGTAAAATTACAGATTTGATCCCTACGGTTTGGAGAAGGTTAGAATTTAGTCTCTATTATTTGATAAAACCTCATAAGTAATTCCCAATAAGGACTATATATGAGAATTTTTATCAAACCATAGAGACTATTTATGAGGTTTTATCAACTCATAAGGATGAAGTTCTATCTCTTAAAACTACAAGAAATAAACTCTGACTTTCTCCAAATCATAGGAACCAATTTGTAATTTAAGCAACCTTTGAACATCTGTACATCTACGGTAATTACGTAATTTCATGAAGTGTTTTAATGGTTTGTCGTTGTCATTTTATGAAGTTAATTATGTTATCTCAATTTATCTCTTTTCATGTACTTCTATCCTAGATTATGCTTATGCTCGTTTGTTTTTGTTTGTAATTTGTTATTTTCTTTTTAAAGACTGATACCATTTGTCTTTATTTATTGTTCATTTTATGAATAATCGGACTTTTATTAAGAAGACTGATATCATTTGTCTTTATCATTTGTCTTTATGATAGGTGGACATATTCAGAGATGCTGCAGTATTAATGGTCAACTACATTGACCAGATCAGAGATCAAGGTTTTGAAGTTAATTACCTAAACATTGGAGGTGGTCTTGGTATAGATTATTATCATGCTGGTGCCATTCTTCCTACTCCTAGAGATCTCATTAATACGGTCTGCCTTTTTTTCCTTATAAATTATTGCTTTTGGGTTGAGAACAAATAAAATATTTTGGGGCCATAACTTGCCTGTTGAGGACGGTAATATGAACAAATAAATTATTTGCCCTTTTCAAATAAAGGTTTGTGAACATTCTCAATTGTGGCTGCCAATGCAGGTACGGGAGTTGGTCCTTTCACGAGATCTTAATCTAATCATTGAACCCGGGAGATCACTTATTGCCAATACTTGCTGTTTGGTTAATCGAGTGACAGGGGTCAAAACTAATGGGACTAAAAACTTTATTGTTATCGATGGAAGCATGGCTGAACTTATCCGCCCTAGTCTTTATGATGCTTATCAAGTGAGTGTTCCACTAGACGATCGTAACTTGTTGTTAGACATACTCATTGCGCTTGGAGATGAACAAAGTCTTTTCTACGATCATATGTATTAATCTTTCCAGGATTCTCTTCGCTATATGATCAGTATAACTCTTTCCTAAGTGTGCTCCAATAGAGTCTGACCTGCAATGTTGGGCATCTTGGCTGTTAAATACATCATTAAGTACTTGTTTGTGGTGATAATTAGATTGACCTGGTATTTGATGCAGCACATAGAGTTGGTTGCTCCTTCGTCACCTGGTGCCGAGATCTCAACTTTTGATGTGGTTGGCCCTGTCTGCGAGTCTGCAGATTTCTTAGGGAAGCAAAGGGAACTCCCAACTCCAACCAAGGTAGCATCTTATCCTGTTAGGAACTGGTCATGACCATGGTAATACTTCTGTAATATCCCAAGAAAATCTAGGAATGTGATTAAATTTGCTTTGCAGGGGGCTGGCTTGGTTGTCCATGATGCTGGTGCTTACTGCATGAGTATGGCGTCTACTTACAATCTCAAGATGCGTCCTCCCGAGTACTGGGTAATTTGCTCCTGCCTCGTTCTTTTCTGCCACCTTAGCAAACCTTAGCTATCTCTTCTTTTATTGCATTTGATTCCTGCATTGGAAAAAAAGAATGCAAATTCATTTTGATTGCTCTGTTGCTGACTTGTTGAGGTTGTCTGATCTTAAATGCACTTGTAAGAAACTGATTCTTTGAATTTAGGTTGACGAAGATGGATCAGTGTCCAAAATCAGGCATGGTGAGACATTTGACGATCACCTCCAGTTCTTCAAAAATCTTTGATTGGAAATTCGAGTTCATTCTTGTTGTCAGAATTATATCTGGTATGGCCCTTTTCCCCCATGTATGTTTGTGTTCCAACTGATCAATCAAGCTGTTGGCCAATGTTGACTATAGAGTCTTTTAGGAAGACACTTCTTGAACTTGTGTAAACTTAATAAACAAATAAATATGATCATGTTTCTTATGAAAAAGAGACCTAAGAACTTAGGGGGTTTGGGCTCCAATTTCAAATGGGTGGAGTGAGTTATTATAACTCACTCCACGTTTGAGGCTCTACTTATAATAGTTAGTATTTCCAACTATTACATCTTACAATTAACTACAATATTATTATTTCAAATTTCTTTTTGTTATAGCGTACTACATACCTATCCTCTCATTCTTTCATTGTTATAGTGTTTACTATTTCCTATCTTGGCTAAAATAGATTGTACCCTAAACATTAGACTATTATAATCTACATGCTATAATAACCACTAACTATAATAATCAACTTAATGCCTGAAATACCCCCTTAATATCTAATCATGGTGGGATAGCTCGTTGAGGGTAAAGGTAACAGAAAGCAAATATAAAGTGGAGGATTTGGAGTAATACTCAAAAATAGAGGGAAAATGGGTTTCTGTCAAATCCATGTTGGTGTTCTCTATTTGCAAATAAAGAAACACAGAGTGAAAAGTTGCCAATGCTAAGGCTTCAAGTTGGAAGCCCTAATTTGATTTTTAGGATGAATGGGTATATACTACTAAGGGAGGAGGGCAATGACACATACTATTATTATTAATACATGCTTGGTGAATGTCATTTTAGTCCTCGAGATTTTAGAAATTATTTGATCAATTTAGCTTCTGAGCTTTAGTTGGCAACGATTTAGGCCATGTATTTTTAAATTTCTAATGATTTAGGCCTTGTACTTTAATAAATAACTATCTAATCTCTCTCTCTTTTTTTTTTTTTCATTTTTTGAGTACAATAATTGGAGGTTGGGGGTTGGGGGATTTGAACTTTCCACTTCTAAGATGGAAGGTTATGTCAATCATCGCTGAGCTAAGTTTGCTTTGGCAATAACTATTTAGTCGCTATACTTTACCGTTTGTACCGATTTAGTCCTTGTCATGAAAATTTCATCAAAATTAAATGTTAATTCTTATTACGTAACGGCTTAGTCTTTGTAATTTATAAACAAATTTGATTCCCACCAATTTATCAATTTGCACGTGTAAAAAATTTCACATACTAATGTTTTTCACCAAAGAGATTAGATCGTTACAAATGGTAAAATACAAAGATGAAATTGTTTCTGATTAAAGTTTAAAGATTAAATCATTACTTATTAAAGTTTATAGATTAAATTATTACTCTCATGAAAGTTTAGTGATCTAAAGTGTTTTTTAACCCGTACTAAAATAGTTTAGTCATGCTTTATTGAATAGTTATTTAAGTCTTTACGGTAAATTATTATTATTATTATTAATTTTTGTAATTTGGAATTTTTTGATAAACATTTGGGACCAGAAAAGGTATTGATCCTAGAAAATAAAAGAAATTGATCAAACTATAAGCTTTGTTTAGTTTTAGAGCAATTTTATTGTTGTACCTTTTGAGATTGAAAATAGAACTTTATATGGATAAAGAAAAAAGAATAAAAATAGATCTAAATTAGAAATTGCTTCTATTGGTTTAAATAAAGTCAATCCACCTTCTATATAAAGTAGAGATAATTTGGTAGAATTAAAATCAAATCAAATTTAATATTCTTATTGATTCTTTTCAACAATTGTTATCAATATTATCTTTCTAATACTCTTTTTAACTTTAAACAAATTCTAATAAAGTTGAAAGAGAGAAGGCAAAACACTCGAACTTTCTTTCTTTATTTTTAAGGCATCAATGATGGAGACTTTCATGCAAAACTTGGGCACTCAATCAAATCTTACAAAGACCTTCTTAACACTTTTAATTAATCAATTTGGATAGAAGATGCCACTAAAAAATTTATACTTCACTATTCTATGTATTAAAAAATTGAAGATTATTCTAAGGGTATTTTGGGTGAGAAGAAATCGAAGGATATATTTATCAAAGATGTGTTTCGAGTTTCATATGACGTGTAGGGTACATGTTTGAAAAATAATTTTTTATCTTTTCTTTAAAAAAGATGGAGTTCTTGCAAAATGAACTTAGCTCGGCAATAATTGACACGATCTTCCACTCTAGAGGTTTGAAGTCTGATCTCTCTACTAAAAAAAAGATGAAATTGTTTTGTTGGTGAATGTTAAAAGAACACTTTGATAACGAAAATCAAGTGAAAGCCAATGAAAAACTCATTTTTTTAATCACATTCATTGCATTCAAAATCATTATGTACGTGCTTTTAATGATGTAAAAGCAATTTTAATGGTAAAAGAATTGCGTATAAAATTTTATGATCAATGCACTAAATTGATTTTTAATGATTAAAAATATATGTTAAAGTGATTTTGAAAATGGTAAAAATTGCTTTAACCATTTTGATTTTCAAACATTCCCAATTCAATTCTATTTTCAAGTAACTAAACACTTGAGAATTTCTGAATACATAATATTTTAAAGTTGTAATATTGCTTTAAACTTTCATAAACGTTCAATCATGGTGTAGAAATCTTTTAGAATTTCAAATGAAAATTGAAACTTCAAATGATTTGACAGTGAGCTAAAGTGAAAATTTGGTTCACCTCTCTATTTTAATCGATTTCTATCCAAAATTTTAACAATGTCTACTCCAAAGATAATTTTAAAATGTTTATGAAAGTTCAGAGGCAATATTGTAACTTTCGAAAGTACAAGAACATTTTTTGAAACAAATGACAAAGCTCATGGGTATTCATGAGATTTTAGAACGAATGACCCAATTTGAAATGCTTTAATGACTTGAATGTTGAAACTAATGAATACCAACTTTCTGCTTACGTCACATAACATTGAACAACTAGGAACCTCCTTTTGCGATGGCAAGTTCTCACTCATCTCGAATTATTCATGCGATTTGAACGTGCATTATAGATCAATGGTACTTTTGAGTACTCAAAGAAAGTTTTGAAACATTTACTAGAGTTGAAAGATATCATACTTTTTATATGTTATATTATATATTTTTTTAAAAAATTAATCAAATGATACTTCCATAAGAAAAGGAAAAAATAAAGTGGATTCCATTTTGTCTAAGTATAGTTTGTGAGGTTTTGTTGAAAATAGAAGAAGAAGAGAAATGGTTAGGTAAAGAATAGAAATGAAAGAAAGTAGAGCTACACTCAGTTCTCGAATATTCCAATTTGGATCATAGACGGCGGTAATCCGCAGGAAACGCGGCTTTGGATTTTCCTTTGTTTTCTTCCTCAATCCTTCTTTCCCATATTTACCCTCTTCCATTAGAGAAGAAAAAGTTAAAACCACAAAAACAGCGAAACCAGATAAAGGAAAGAAGCGGTTTTTCCACTAAAAAAACTCCCCACCTGCTGGATTTCCCTTTCTTCTTCCCTTTTCAGAAATGCCCATTTCGTAAAAACCCCACAAAATCCATAAAACATTAACTAATTTCACTCCCATTGCCTCTCCTAAACCTAACCCTCTTCCAGTCGAAGGTCAGCCTAAGTTTATCTTAGGCTTTTCCGAGTTGAATATTTTCATCCCCCGTTTAATCTCGGTGGGTTGGGACTAATTCTCTCTTTCCCCTTCTTTTTCTTTCTCATTTTGTTGCCCCATTTTGAAAATAGATTGTTGGGGACTGAGTTTTTTGGTTTCCGTTCTTGTTTTTGTTATCTGGGTTGGAGGTTAAATGATTTTTCTGTAATTGGGTGATCGTCCAATGTTCTTATTCTTCATGATTTTCGTTGATTGAATTTGAATTTGACATGTGAGTTGTTTATTGCATGTGCCCTTTTTAATGGTTTGTTTGTTTTATTCTGTCTCTTTCGACCTTTTGTTCGTCTCTTTATGACATTATCTCTATTGCCAAGCGAATGTGAGCGGTAAGGATTGCGTTTTTTGATTGATTTTGCCTGCAGTTTGTTAGGTAGGGAAGAATCTGGAGGTAAAGTGAATGGAAAAAGAAGAATGCGTTGCAATGCAACAGTTGTTTAACATATTTATCATTTTCCTTCTGTTCTTGTCTTTTTAATTTTTTTCATGTAAAACTACGGATTGGAATTGGGTTTCGTTTTTTAAGTGGATTTCATTTGCTTGGAAGAATAATTACGTTAAGAAGAAATTTCACTCATTTCCTTTTATATATAAGGTAATTTATGTCCAGTTCCTTTTAATCAAAAGATAGCTCAATTAGAAAAGTAAGCCGTAGACGGAATGACCTTTATTTTACTAATTTTCATTTGGAAGTTTAACTAAATCCTCCTTTTGGTGAACTCCATTTTTTTTTTCATCTTAATATCCTGTTGGCTAAAATTAGATTAAACATTGTAGAAGTGTAATTTGTTTTGATCTCTTTGAATTAAGGCAACATTCAGAATGTGCATCGACTTGCAGTTTGTGAAAAGATGAATTTGGAAAATCTATTTTGAAATTGATTTAATTTCTATATTGGTTGCTTTGGTTGTAATCCTTCACCACTAGTATGTTCCCATCTTTGGATATTTCATTCAATCAATGAAATTGTTTCTTATCCAAAAAAAAAATCCTTCGCCTCCAATAATGTGAAGGAACAATTTCATTTGTTTCAGAATTTTCTGGATTTGATTTGCAAGTTTCATTCTGTTCCCTGGCATCTGTCTATGGATAGTTATAAATCTCCATCTACATTAATTTGAGCCAAGAAGTTTTTCAAGTTTTTGACAAGTTTAGGATATTTTTATGAAATTGAAGTGTTTGTGATTTCAACAAAAGAGTCTTGAATGCCTTCATCATTTGGATCATATTCCATATAATTTATTTCCATAGGTTTTGGCTGCATTGAATTTCAGGTTCTACCGCACTTCCGTGGAAGTTGGGTGTGCGGGGGAAAATCATTGAAGTCACCACTATTTAGGTTTGGTCAAGTTTTTAGTTCTGATATGGCTGGCGATCCTTTGACAAGCTCTAATGGCAATGCTAATGTAAATGCACCACCTGATCCTCGGAGGACTTATCAAGTTGTTGTAGCTGCTACTGTAAATATGGGCATTGGTAAGGATGGGAAACTACCATGGAGGTTGCCTTCTGATCTCAGCTTTTTTAAAAACATAACCACAACAACATCTGATCATGGGAAAAGGAATGCAGTTCTAATGGGTCGTAAAACATGGGAGAGTATTCCTGCTGAGCATCGGCCACTACCTGGTCGTCTGAATGTTGTTCTGACTCGCTCTGGGAGTTTTGACATTGCGACTGTTGAAAATGTTATTATATGTGGTAGTATAACATCTGCTTTGGAATTATTAGCAGCTTCTCCTTACTGTTTGTCAATAGAGAAAGTGTTTGTTATAGGCGGTGGTGAGATATTAAGGTGTGCACTTGTTTTCTAGACCTCTCTTAGCGAGTGTACTATTTGTTGTTTCTGTGCACTGATTGTGTTCTTAATGCAGGGAAGCTCTGAATGCCCCTGAATGTGATGCTATCCACATTACTGAAATTGAGACAAATGTTGAATGTGACACCTTCATGCCAGCTATTGATAAGTCTATGTTTCAACCATGGTACTCATCCTTTCCAGTGGTGGAAAATAGTTTGCGATATTCGTTCACTAGTTATGTTCGTGTGAGGAGCTCAATTGAATCCCCCATTGATCAGAACAATGGTCTGGACTCTCATAAGAAACCTGATTTTTCTAACTTTGAGGCTAAGAAGTTCTCTTTCCTACCTAAGGAGATCTTTGAGAGGCATGAGGAGTACTTGTACCTAAACCTTGTTCAAGAAATCATCTCAGATGGTATTCCTAAGGATGATAGAACAGGGACAGGTACTTTGTCAAGATTTGGTTGCCAGGTAATGTTATCTTATTATTTGAAATATCTATTTTTATACCAATTTCTCTATTTTAAATGCTAATGTGTGTACAAGTTCCTGCACGTCCCTGGTATCTGTACAGATGCGGTACAACTTGCGCAAAACTTTTCCGCTGCTTACAACTAAGGCATGTGCCGGGATCCTGTTTTGATTTACTTTCTAGCTGTATTATGAAAGCAAAACTACCTTCTTCTTATTTTATTTCCTTTTAATTTCTAATAATTTGGTGCATCATTTATGGGCATGGTTCAGTTGTTGACATATAACCTTACATTTGATCCTTCAGAAAGTATTTTGGCGGGGGGTTGTTGAAGAACTTCTTTGGTTCATCAGTGGTTCAACTAATGCAAAGGTAAGAATTAAGATGCCATACCATCACTATCACATTAAGCTTCACTTTACTAGTTGGTGGTTAGTATTGCATCCCCCTCCCCCTCTCTGTTTTTTCCTCTATCATCTTGTCGAGTCAGAATTTTTAAGGCTTGGAAGAAAGGGAAGGCTTAGGAATTGGGTACTAAGCGATTAGGCATTTTTCTTGCTTGGTTAGTAGTTGTGGTGTTTCCGTTCATAGCTTGTGGCCTTGTATGATTTTGGTTGGTACAAGCATCAGTCTATTGGGTAGCAGGATACTATTATGGTGTGTAAAGGCACTTTTAGGAACTTACGAGAAGTGATTTTATACACTCCCAAGGTTTCCTTGATTTCCTTGTAATCTCCATTGGAGATGGCTTTCAAGTTTGTTTCTAGAAGGATCATTGGATTGGTGATGGTCTTCGTTGTTTGCTTTGCTTTAGGGGAGTTCTTTTCCTAAAATTTTCGTATTAGGAGAACGTTATTTGTTAACGAAGCTGTAGATATGCCCTTGACTGATGACTCCTTGTATCTCTCTTGCATGGTCTTCCTCTTCAAGCATACTTGGACCCTCAAGTTTTTGGCGTGCTTTGTTTTAAATCCTTTCTTCTCTTGCTTGTTTACTCCACCTTCTTCATCGCCCTTTTCTTTGCCAAGTTCTGGAAAGTTAAATTCTTGAAGAAGATTTGCCACTTGCCTTTTCTGTTGGTTGATTGCACATGGAAACATCAACACCACGTTGCTATCTTCTTTGTAATCAAGCTAGAATACATTCACATTTCGTGGGGATACCACTTGATGATAAAGATGTAGGATAGGTTTTAGGAAATTTGTAATACTAGTGTGGCTCTTAGGAGGGGATGTTACTTTATGATGGAGAAGGCACTCTTTCACTACTTCATTCGCTGAATCATGGCTAAAGAAAAGTTATTAGGCAGATTGCTTTTGGATAGGCAGATTCAAGTTCCCCATTTCAAATACATCCTTGTAGATGTCTACGGCCTAGCTTTTTGTGGTTTATCCTGGTGTTCTTCACTCTCAACCATTAAAGCCTCTTTTTCTCTTTGATTTTTTGACTATTTTTTTAGGGATCCGTTTCTGTTTGGCCTTAGCATATTTTCGTTCATTTAATGGTAGGTGGCTTTCCATGGAAAGAAAGGGGGAAACAGAGAGATATTTTTTGTTACTGAGAACACAAACACATTCCTATGCAGCTACGCTAGCATTTCTGAATTGTTTTATTTATATTTTGTATTGAAATTATTTCATTGATGGTATTTTTTGGGGTGTGATTTTTCGCTTTGTGATGACATATGATTGGAGCCCTTTACTTTAATGGTCACTTATTGCAATTTATTTTTGGTGGCCTTTGCATCTTGTTTTGGCCTATGTGTTTGGCCTTATTTCCTATAGCCTGCAAGCGGTACTTTTAGGGAAAAGAAAAACTCTTGCATCGTGGGAATAACATGTGCAAATATATATCACTGTTAGGAATAAATAAAGAGTACGAAGGAGTTTAAATG
The DNA here is from genome assembly GCA_031780015.1 of Citrullus colocynthis. NCBI lineage: Eukaryota > Viridiplantae > Streptophyta > Magnoliopsida > Cucurbitales > Cucurbitaceae > Citrullus > Citrullus colocynthis. The sequence goes on from QLSR01000325.1 coordinate 276,026, forward strand.
AAGGCCTCATTAAGGGGCCACATGAAAATATATTTCCTGGGCAAGTTGAACTGTATTATATCCTAAAGTTTGGCATTATCAACAGGTTCTTCAGGAGAAAGGCATTCATATATGGGATGGCAATGCATCCAGAGATTACCTCGATAGGCAATTACTTATACATTTGCATTTTAAATAAGAGTGTAGAGAAATTTGAGTTCTTTGATATATAGTTTAAGCTATAATTCTTTTCTTTTTCCCTTCCTTTTTTTTTTTTTTCTTTTGTAATATTAGTATTGGTTTAAGAGAAAGAGAGGAAGGCGACTTGGGACCTGTATATGGGTTCCAGTGGCGACACTTTGGTGCTAGGTTCGTGGATTATTCTGATGATCTCTTTGATGTTTATTTCTATTTTATTGCAGGAATTGAGCTTTTATGCTTTCCACATTTCTTCTACAGGTATACGGACATGCATGCTGACTACACTGGTCAAGGATTTGATCAGTTGCTAGATGTTATTAACAGGATAAAAAATAATCCTGATGACCGGAGGATCATTCTTTCTGCATGGAATCCATCTGATCTCAAACTGATGGCACTTCCTCCTTGCCACATGTTCGCTCAGGTTGGACTTAAATGTGTGGTGTTCTATATTTGCACCTCGTTTCCTTAACCTTGTTTATTGGTTGTTCTTTGTAGTTTTATGTAGCGAATGGGGAGTTATCCTGTCAAATGTATCAGCGCTCTGCTGACATGGGCCTTGGTGTTCCATTTAATATTGCATCATATGCGCTTCTGACTTGCATGATTGCTCATGTTTGTGGTATGTTACTCCATACTGGCCAGTAGTTTGTTTTCTACTATTGCGATGGCCAAGGATTTAAATTATAATTACCTAGTTGCGTTGCAGTCGGAACTTTTTTTTTTTCCCCCTAAATTATTTAGGATCAGAGCAGGCTGTTTAATTATTCAACTATTTCTATACGCATCTGTTTGTGGGGTAGTCTCTTGCTCTATTTTCTCTCTGTTTGAGTATTCTTTCCTGTAACTTACAGGAGGCAATCTAGTAAAGTTATGAACGGAGATTTTTTCTCATCAATATAGGGCTTTTTAAACATTCTGAACAATTGTAATGTGGTTTTCCTCCCCTACAGCTATACTTTTAGTTACTTTAAAAAACTTATTCTTCCTATGTGCAGGTCTTGCTCGAGGTGACTTCATTCACGTGATTGGAGATGCTCATATTTACCGTACTCATGTGAGGCCATTGCAGGAGCAGCTTCAGAAACTCCCCAAACCGTTCCCCGTAAGTAGGGAAACTATAATTATGTGGTTCTTCCATGCTAGCATTTACTAACCTGCTGTTTTCAATACTATATCTTACCTTATTGTAGATTTTGAAGATAAATCCCGAGAAGAAGGATATCGATTTTTTTGTGGCAGATGATTTTGAACTAACAGGTTATGACCCTCATGAGAAGATAGCAATGAAAATGGCAGTATAGAACTTGATCTAACTGTCCAGCAAACAAAGGAGACTCAGTTCCTTTTAACACATATTCTCCAAATTTTGAGGCAAGTGCACTAAAATTACCATGAAAAATTGTTCTTTTAGTTGTTTTGGAATTGATCATATCAGGTTGAATAGTCGGTGTAAGAACGCGTATCTGATGGTACTGAAGCGGTATAGCGATATTTCAGGTACAAGCATCACAGAGGCTTCGGTTGATATTGTCTGCAAATAAAAAGTGCTAATTGGATATACTTTATACTCTATCATGTTGTAGTGAGAATCCTTTAGTCCCTATGGTTGGTTCTAAAGTGATTTAGTTCGGTTTTGTATTTGCTATAGTTTTCTCTCATTAAAAAATGGAATGGTTTCACACACACACACACACGGTCACTTCTATTACAATACCGTGCTACGTACAAATATAATGTAATCTCGACCAATCTACCTCGAACTTCATCTGGTTTTGAAAGGATATGGTGAATTTGATGGACTGTATTGTGTATGCTTCCCATTTCTAGTTTTTTTTTTTGATTAAACATCTTGCATATTTCATGTTATTAGAGAAACAATAGAGTTGGGAAACCTTTCCCATGTTACGTTTACGTTGAAGCTGAGTGATTTGATTCAATATCTTTTGAATGATCATATGGGGTTGGAACGCAGTATCGGAGTTCATATGGCGATGTTGTCGTGGAGGCTAGGACAGGATAATTTGCTTGCAGTTTCAGTGGAATTGGATATTTTTTTCCCCAAGAGAATATGAGTTTTGATGATGGTAATGGAGTGTAAACTGTGTCTTGAAAGTGATATGTGAATCCTATGATGTAAAAGAGTGCAGAAATTGTAGTGGCATCTGAGTCCCTCAACTGGGGTTCTTGTTTGGAGATGGAAGTTGGAATTGGATGCCTCTATTTCAAGGACTGGTTGCCTTGAATTGAATATTATATAGATGAGAGAGCATAATAAGATTGTGAGCGTGTAGGATGGAATTATTATAGTTGTTATTTTTATTATTCTTGAACTTCGTTTTCCCTTTATCCCAATTAACAGCTCATTTGAACAAATTCCCTTTCCATTATTACCATTATCTTTCATATTCGATGAAAACTTGAAGCCTCTTTTCCAAGCTCTTCTCCAAATAACTCATTCCTCTGATTTTAATTCTCCTTGCGATTCCAATTAGGTCATAAATATGGATTCCCGTTGAGATAGTTTTCTTTTTTAGTGCAACAATTTGGGGTGAGGATTCGAATATCCGACACTCATGGTAAGGGGTGTGTGTGTCTTATGCTTGGTGTGTTCATGGTTTGGTTTGGTAGCCAAACCGAACTGAGAGTTTTTGTTTGGTAGTACTGAAATGAACCATTTGTTTGGTTTGGTTCAGTTTTCTATTTTGGTTTAGTTTTATATATAATATATGCTTGATCCGGACTGGTTTTTTGGTTATATATGTGTGTAAATAGTTCGGTTTAGTTCGGTCAACCAAAAAAAAAAAAAAAAAAAAAATTGGCATTTTAAATCGAACTGAATTGATATTTTAGTAAAACTTAAATTGTTCGGGTTGATTGTCATTCGGTTGGGGTTTTATGTCAGTTTAACCTATGTCCGTGTCACGTCGCATTAAAAAGATAAATAATTACAAACCATAGATACTTTTGGCCGATAGGCTGCAATCCTAGTTTTGGACAGAATTTCCATATTGGTCTCCTAAAACTATGGACTATTTTACTACTAAAACTTGTAAGGAACAATAGCATGTGTGGTCTCATGAAAAGTGTACCAAATATATTCCCTCACTATAAATTTTATTTTGAGGATTCCTAAATCTGATTAGAATTTGATTCAAACCTATTTAATGGATGATACATGTGATGTGTTTTCTATATGCTTTAAATTTATTTAGTGTTATTTTAATTTCCTAAGTATAAAGAGATACTCTTGCTAATCAATATAGCACATTCTCATCAAGAGGCATTAGTTTGATGGTTATTATAATTTGTGGAGGCGCAATTCTTCACCAACATGAACATAGCTCAATTGACATAAAAAATGTATCATCAACCAAGAAGTCTAAGATTCAACTTTCTCACCTTGCATATTGTTGAACTCGTAATAATAACAACAATAATAAATAAAGGCACCCCCTTTTAGACATCGAAATTCTAACTCATGCTCAAGTCGTGAAGGAGGAAAAACAACAAAGACAAAAGCATCAAATGTTGTTTGCGTTCTATATATAAGATTTTAAATGGAGATTTAGATGGAAACACTCTAATAAGTAGTCCATTTAAAGATATTTCTATGTAGCGAATTGTTTGCTTTTTCATTACAAATTTAAGTTTTATTTGATAATCATTTCAGTTTTTGTCTTATGTTTATGAAATTTATGCTTTTCTTGACAATCATGTCAGAAGATTGCGCCTGTAGTAGATGGCAGAAGCAATGAGCGAAAGGATTTTGATATCCAATGGGTTCAAAATTTCATACGCATTGCAAAAAACTGAAGCAACATTGGAGTAGTGCATGTTAAAAAGAGGAGACCAGAGAGACCAAATTTGTTTACTTCCCATGCAGTACCACAATATAAAGGAAAATCTCCACAAGCAATGATAGAACAACTAGCCAAACTAGAAAATGTTGGAAGAGAGTTGAGGCAAGTACATCACAGAAAGAATTTCGTCTTTTGTGAGATAAAAAGAGCCCACATCAATTTTCAAAAATTTTCCATGTGCAGACTTGAGGAGAACGATGCGTCCACGATCATAGCCTGAGCCAACTTGTACCCAATATTTTTACGGACTACAAACCCTTTTCAATCATCATACCCAGAGAAAGGAAAGAAAAAACCATATATTCGAGGAGGAGAGCGAAGGGGAATACTCCTGATAAGCTTGACATCTTCTAGACAAAATAACTCATTAATCAATGGGGCGAGGTGGGGTCGAGGAAAGATTCCTCCTCCCCTTCACCTTGGGAAAAATTAATCCCTATTCGCGTGAATTGAAGACGGGATGAGGACAGGGATTCTCCGTGGGGAAATCGAGTCCCAGTGATTTATAAAAATACCTCACTTGAATTAAAAAAAAAAAAAAAAAAAAATTATTAAAAAACTGTTACACTTACACTCACTATTCTCACAAATTTATTGAATAAATAAAAAGAAAAAAAAAAATCTTTATTGAAAAGAAAGTTAATCTCACCGATTTAGAGTTTAGATTTAAAAAAAAAAAAAGGAAAAAGAACAATTAAAAAGAAATTAAAAATTCAGTATTAAAATAAACAAAATTAATAAAATAAAAAAAAAAAAAAAAAAAAATTATTAAAAAACTGTTACACTTACACTCACTATTCTCACAAATTTATTGAATAAATAAAAAGAAAAAAAAAAATCTTTATTGAAAAGAAAGTTAATCTCACCGATTTAGAGTTTAGATTTAAAAAAAAAAAAAAGAAAAAGAACAATTAAAAAGAAATTAAAACTTCAGTATTACAGTGAGCAAAATTAATAAAATGCGAAAAGAAAAAAAAAACAGAATTAAAAAAATGCAACTTTTTCTATATTTTTAACTGAATATACATAAACTATATTTTTATGTTTAATATATATTTTAAAAGTATATTACAAAAAAGTTAAACAGGGTGGGTTCGGAGTCAGGGATGGGGCGGGTCTGTCCCCGACTGGAGACTATTTTAATCCCTGATTTGACTCCTATCTCCAATCAAATCGAAGTTGAGACCCGCAGGTTTTTCGGTCCATACTAATTAATCAGAGTCTGACTCCATTACTCATTGTAAGGCTACCCACCAATGACAAAGTCAGAAGCTGTTGTAGAGGAAGAACCTTCCTGGTAGTTTTCTAGGAATCCACTCTTAATAATAGATATTGACCTCCCTGTCCAGATAAACTATTGCCCATCACAGATGAAGAAGTGGAAGCCTCCTTCAACAATTCTTCATTTTTTTAGGAGAAATTCATAAGTTCTCAACCAGAAATGCTTTAAAAACGAGAGTTTCTATTATAAAGAACCATATATCTAGGTCACTCCTACTTGTGAAAGAGAGTCTAGAGTGAGGATCCATCCTCGAAAGAGGTTGAATCTGACCTAGAGAGTCCTTGAGAGTGAGATCTTGCCAAAAGAAGTCCAGTTATTGTTATTTTCTAGCCTTCATTTAGTTCTTTTTTTGTGCATTTTTCGTTTCTTTGTTTATTATTCCTTGAAAGTTGACATTGTTACTCATAATTTTTGAATTAGTGAAATTCATTCATTCCTTTTTAGTTGTGAGCTAAATTTCTAAAAGATTTAGTCATGTGGATACCCTAAAACTTTATGACTTGAGAAAATGCTAAAACATTACGATGCATTGACTCTTACATTTCCTTTGTTGAGTTTAATGTTATCTTGTTAAGTTAACTGACCACTTAATTTAACATGTTAGTGGAGTTTTAATGTTGAGAAGGTTAAGATTAAAACGGATTTTACAACTGTCATGTAACCTTTATCTGGATTAGGTACTTAGGCTCGTAAAGAAACTTGAACACAGGATCGAATAGAAGAAGTTTTATGTCCATGTTGCGTCACTGTCGATGTAATGCGACCGCATAGCTCAAGGCATAAAGTCTATCGTGGTTGAAACTTGACTATAAATCCTTGTTATCAACTACTGTTTACCTTTTTACTTAGCACATAATCAAAACATCACTTATTTTACCAAGTTACCATTGGTTTGCATTATTAGTTTTGTTTAGAGAGAAATGGAATTGCATTTACACTTATGGGATATGATACTTGGAATACCATCAAGTTTATTACTAATTGATCACAGAGTATGCTTGAACTAGGACAACTTTAAATTACATTTTCATCATTCATACACATTCGGTCGATTCATAGCTCATGAGAGCATTGTGCCCTATCTCTCTACATATTTGGTATAAGAGTCCGATGAATTATCCTCCACCAAACTTGTTCCATTTAGAGTAGGTTCTTTGTACACCAAGTTTAATTTTTTTTTTCTTTTTTTTTGGAGATTGAAACCTTTAACCTTTTGATTACAAGTATATGTCTTAATGAACTGAGCTATACTTAGATTGGAAGACTTTGTATTGGATACATAATTTGGAGGGTTTATCTATCATTAGGATAAAACTCAAGAAAATTTGCTTTATAAAACTCAAGAAACTTAATTTTCAAACCAAAAACAAAATAGTTACTAAATGAAGCTTTGATTTTTGGATTTTAGTTTTTTGAAATTAAGTTTATAAACTCGCATTCACCTCTAAATTTCTTACTTTGTTGACTACTTTCTAATGGTATTTTAAAAAACTAAACCAAGTTTTGGAAATTGAAAAAAAATATATAATATTTAAAAAACTTATATTTGTTTTTAGAATTGGGCTACAAAATCAACTCTTTTACTTAGAAAAGATGAAAACCATATGGTAAGAAATTGAGAGAAAATATATTTAATTATTAAAAAAAAAAACCAAATAATTATCAAACGAGGCATAAGTGTATTCAACTCTAAAGATTTAGACTTATCCAAGCACAAAAATAGGGATATGAGACAATTATATCTAATGAAAAAAATGAAAAAAGAAAAGCTTAAATACATTTTAAAAATTGAGTTGACATGAGAATATATAATAGTATAAATGTAACTAGTAACATATGTTACAATCTTATAAGACTAGGAGAATAATCAACCTATCTATCTTACACCATTGAACTAATATCACAAGAATTTATATGGAATAATTATGACAGCTAAATCTATCACTAGGTTGATTTTGAAAGATTGAGAATGATCAAAATATTGTATTCATCATAGTAGTGGAACATAATTATAAATAAATCATACTTAAGTTTTTTTACTAAAGAAAAAAAAAATAAAACACATGTAAAAAATATTTGAACACTCTTTAACTCTTCAATGTTAAAAAAAAGAAAGGTTAAATTAGAAACAAAAAATCCATAATTTTTTTAGTACATTCTATTTTCATAAATATTTTAAAATTACCCTTAAAAATCCAATAAAAATTTAAATAGAAAAGAACTAAGAATTAGAGCGGTGCATCCTACGTAGTTCAAAAAAAATAATAACAATAATAATTTTTTGAGTACAACCGTTGTGGGAATAGGAGATCAAACGTGTCACCTCTAGAATGAAAGTCATGCAAATTTAACATTGAGCTAAATTCATTTTAGTAATTATTTCTCAGCTTAAAACTTGTACCATCAATTTCAATTTCGAATTTCAAGTTCAATTGGGAGAAAGTTGAGAAAGTTGATATAGTTAAAGAAATTGAAGCCTAACTAAAATTGCATGACATAATTTAAAAGATGTTAAAAGGTTAACCAAAGAACTATGAGAATACTTTGAATGAGTTTTATAATTTTCATCCAAATATGTAAAAAGAAAATTAAAATCGAAAAAGAAAAAAAGCGGTATAAATAGAAAATATACAGAAGTGATTACAACTTTTTCGAATTTCCCATTCTTCTTCTTCTTCTTCTTCTTCTTCTTTCAAATTCAACCCGTAGCCCTAATTACTTGGAGGATTTACGAGATGTGAAAGCTTTGATTTACATATACCTAATTCCTAAAATACACTGAATTCTTCCTCCCTTCGCAGCCTCTGTTGCCGCGCTATGAACGCCTCTACCGTCTGCCGGAACTCCTCGTTGCTCATTCCATCTTCCGCATACGAGCTATTTCTTGTGTCTTCCCTCAATTCGACGATTTTCTTGCATTTCTCTGTCTCCGACCGTCGCAGTTCACGATCCGGATTCTCTCGCTGTACGACCTCCATTTTTTCTGATTTACTCCTCTGATAACGTTTAATTTCTTGAGGATTGACGATTTTTTCGACAGATATCGAGGCGTCGCCGCGGCTGTCATCGATCTGCTTGATTCGATACTCGATCTCAGCGCGTCGAGTTTTCTGATCCTTCTCGCTGTTTTGGATGAACTCCTCGTAGAGATCGGCAACCGGATTCTTCTTGCTTGGATGCTTAGCGGAGAACTGTCCAGATTTAGCGAAAAGAGTGATGACTATAGCGTTTCCGATCAAAAACACGAAGCGAGGACTGATCAATGTCACTGACAAGCAGCGGAAGTACTCGCTGGAGTTCTTGAAGGCGCTCGGTAAATGGCTGGAAAATCTCGAGATCACGACGAGGATCAAACACAATTCGATGAATCGAAATAGGTTAGCGATTTTCCTGAGCTGTCGATACTTGAGAATCGCGTTCGCTTTCTCCGCTCTTATGTCGTAGAAATTGACGGACTCCATTTCCAGAAAGAAAACAAAATCAATTCAGCGAAAACCACAGCAGAATTTACAAAACCGATCTCGTAAAATTCAAATAATATCACTGTTAAACAAACTCCTCCATCAAATTCTTCGATCCAACCGTGAAGATCATCTCCAGTGGAAAAAAATACGACGGTGCTGCAAAGAAATTCCTGATCGGAAGCATGGACACGGAGAGAAAATCAACAAGAAAAACAGAGTAATCTGCACTTTACTTTTTTTTTTAGTTATTTTCTTTTTCAAGTGAGAATGTTAGTTTTATTGTTTTGAATGCTTTAATGTGTCTGGTATTTATAGTTACATTAAATTTCAACTTTTGAACTTTTTCTTTTTCTTTTTCTTTTAAATTCAAATATTCCATTTACATTATTTTCTAATCTTTTAAATTTTTTGCAATTTGAAGCCTTTTTGTCTAGAAGACCATTTTAAAATTATTAGTTGAGAATTATTAATGGGATAGAATATGTCCCATAGCCTTAAAGGTAGGAAACATCATCCTTGGAAATAATTTTTGAAAAAAAAAATGTTTTTACAATGTTTCATGATATTAGGATAATAATTTTTCTTACTTTCTCTTTCTGTTCCAAAAGTACTTATTTTTAAAAACTATATAAAGGTAAAATAGAATATTATTCAATAGATTATTTAATTTGGAGTTGTACTGCATCGTTGTAATTTTTAAAATGTCTACTATTATAAAATAGACGTAAAGTTTACGAAATGAAAATGAGTATTTTTAAGGTGGAAAAGTTTAACCTCGACTGAGTTCAAGATTATCGATCACATAGCATTTGAAATCAATCTGACATAATGATCCCGATTATTAAAGGATGCACTATAAATAACCACTCGAGCCATTAATGTAAAATGCGAGAATTATCCAAATCGATGTTTGATATCACTTTGATTTTTTATTTTTTTTTAAATGATCATGCAATATGGGAGTTGAGTTATGCTTATATTTGCATAACCACCTTGACTTGACACTAAGTTAAAGCATTGAATACTAAAATGAGCCTAACATCGAGTATACACTATCAACATCGAAGTCAGAGGTTCAAATCCCTCACCCTACATATTGTAGAAAAGAAAAGGGTTAAACCAATTAATATTTTGATGTGTATTAATAATTATTTCAAATAGGGCACTTGCAAATATAACAATCAAACCCAAAATATTATCAGATATAGCACTCCAAAGAAATTTATAGATATAGCAAAAATTAGATTTAGTTGGAGTTTATCATGATAGATTTTTTTATATTTGTAATCCACTAAAAATGTTAACTGAATTCATTATAATAATGTTAATCCATTACAATAATTGAATTCTTTGCCAAATTCTAAAAACAAAAGAAAATATTTAAAAGCTACTTCTTTTTTGTTTTCAAATTTTTGCTTGGTTTTTTAAACCATTGGTAAAAAGTAGATAACAAAAAAATAAATTTGAAGGTAGAAATAATGTCTATAGACTTAATTTTAAAATACAAAAATAAAAAACGAAATAATTACAAATCGAAACCTTAGTTATTAGCTTTAAAAGCGCAATATATTGCAATTATCCTTTTAAATATTAATTAAATAATTTATTTATTTAATTGCTGAGTAGACAGACAGATATTAGTGGGAAAATGCCAAGTGGATAATGGATGAAGCACTTTGAAATTGGAATCCGAATGGAGATGCCACATCGACTTTCTTACTCACTAAGAAAATACCACGTGGCACCTTCTTTTCAATCAATTGTTTGAAAATTTCGTTTTTTTCACTTTTATTAACCTTTAACGGCCATTCAATTTACTTTTATGTCCCGTCAGTCCCACCAGTAATACGGCGACACCTTTGTCTCCATTAGTGTGGATGCCACGTGTCAGCTCATGGCCACTCTATTATTTGCCCATTAAAAGATACAAAATTAATATCTTGTCAACCATTTTCAAATGCTATTTTTAAATTGAGTACAGTGCTAATAGAGCTAAAACCAACTTAGCTCAATGTTAATTGATATGGTTTTCTTTCTTACAAGTTAGAGATTTGACCTCTAACCAATAGTTGTTATACTAAAAAAAAACAAAAGCGTTAATTGACATGTATTACTGCTTTTAACAGAAAATAGCATTAATTGACATGTTCTAAAAAAAAAACATTATATAAGAACAGAATATATATTGGGGATAACTTAGGTCTCATCTACCCCTATAAATACATCTCAATAAATTCTTTCTCCACTCTCAAATTCTTAACTTATCGCACTTCAACATGTTTGAGGTGATTCTAAAACGTTTTAAATCACTTGTAACATTTTCAAAATCACCGTGAAATACTTTGTTAATCATTCAAAATCAATTTCAATAATATAAAAATTGTATTTAAAAGTGTAAGATGAAATATACAATTGATTTTTGAGTGACTAAAAAACGTGTTTTAAGAAAATGTTAAACACGATAAAAGTGATTTTAAAAATTTCAAAAGCAATCCCAAACATGTAAATTTCCTCTCTAACTTAGAATATGTTTGGAGGTGATTCTAAAATGATTAAAATGACCTTTGTCATTTTCAAAATCACTTCTTATATCGCTCAACCAATTTTGATGATGTGAAACATATGAAAGTGTAAAATTAAATATTAAATTAACTTTTGAGTGACTAAAGACATGTTTCAGAGTAATTAGAAACATGACAAAAGTGATTTTAACAATTTTAAAATTATTTCCGAACATGCACTTAAGTATCTAAGCATGTGTGTGACAAGCATCACACTGATGTGTGGATCTTCATCTTTTGCAGGTATATTCTTTCTTCACCAAATAAATTTACAATTGTCACATGAATGTCAACCTTTTTTCGGTCTAAATTTTTGGCATCAATATTGTATATATAGATTTGTAATTAATTTTTAAAAATAAAGTTATTTTACAATCTCCTTTTATCGAAACATATTACTTTATAGGATTAAAAAAAAATGAAGTTCCAATCAAAATTTCTAACATTCCCAAAACATAACAAAAACTTTAAGGGGGTGTTTGGGGTACCGGATTGGAATCAGGATTACGGGGAATCTGATTACGATAGGTTTTGTTGTCTGAAATTGGAATACATTGGAATCTGATTACGGTGTTTGGAGTGCAGGGTTGGATTGGCTGGGTTTCTGATTACAGTGTTTGGATTGCGGGCTTGGGTTTGGGTTGGGTTTGGCTGTTTTTTTTTTTTTCTTTTAATATTATTATGGCTGTTTTTTTTTTCTACATCTGTTTTAAGCATCATATAAGGAGAAATTTGTCGGTTCATACTATAGAAAATTAAACTATCATAGTATATTATAATTTCGATTTTTTTGCTTTTAAATATTATTTTGACTGTTTTTATTTTTTTAATATTATTTTCAGTAGTTTTTTTTTCTAGATTTGTTTTAAGCATCATTTATTTTGAACTATATCTGTTCATACCATAGAAAAGGAAACTATCATACTATATTATAATTATGATTTTTTTTCTTTTTAAATAGTATTTTAATTTTTTTTAGAAAAAATATTATTTCCACTGTTTTTTTTTCTATATCTTTTTTAACCATCATGTATTTTGAATTTTATTTGTTCATACTATACAAAATTAAACTACCATACTATAAGATTGATTTTGATTTTTTTTCTTTTTAAATACTAAAGGTAAAGTAATGTTAGTATATAATAGAAGGACAACGATATAAAATAAAAGTTCGAAAAAAAGTACACATAGTTCAAATTACAAACAACATCATGGAAGATAAGGTTCCTTAATCATAAAATAACTAGGTGTTGATTTCAGTGGTTTTTGGAGCCAATTTGATGTTTGTTAAGGCATTGCCACGACGAATTCTCTTGGATACAGATGTGGATACTGATGATTTATTTGCTCTTTTGTACCTCTTGAAGCTTAATCGATCAGAATTTGAGTTGGAGGTAATCGTTTAGCTCAATTTGTTAGTTAGTTGTTTCAAATTGTTGTGAGTTTATTATCCTTCATTTTGTTCTGGTTTCAAATCTCTATACATTTTAAAATGTTACCTAATGTTGCTGTTTCTAAACAAATTAAGGAAAGCTATTGACCAGGATTTTGAATGCTCTTCCATTCTGCTGCATAAACCTTCAAAAAAATTGGCGATCCAGGCCAAAGAGGCAATAGAACACTAAGGCTGTTTAAACCTTCTAGTGCCATCCCTCTATCTGTCTGCACGAGGAGATGATTTGAGCCAAATAGGTGATAGAACACTGAGGTTGTTCAAACCTTACAACCATCCCTCTATTTGTCTACACGAATAAGTGATCCAAGTCAAAGAGGCGATAGAACACTAAAGTAGTTCAAACCTTCCAGTGTCATCCTTCTATCTGTCTATACAAGGAAGTGATTTGAGCCAAAGAGACAATAGAACATTGAGGTTGTTCAAGGATTCCAATACCATCGGTCGCAAATTGAAGGGAAGAAAAACATAGTCATGATGCTGGATCCCGTTGTCGCGCCGAGGACTTGCATGCAATAGTCATACTTCCACTGTGATGGGAAGTCCACAAAGTGGCTTAACAGCATTGGATCTGCAAGCAATGACCGTGCAACAGTCAATCCATCCTGTACCGACAGACCAGGAATGGATTGCAGCTCGGCATATAGTTCTTGACGATGACGCCTTTCCAGGTCCTCGTTGATGACAGGCCACTGTGCAATGCCGTCAATAGACTTCGTCAGAAGTTGGAACCCCTCACGAACCACCTCGTTGTACTCTCCAATCGATGAACTTCGGGACCTCCTACTCCTTGATGGCAGGCTACTCCCAGACCCTCTACTGCTGGGGGTAGTCGAAAAGTCCTCTGACGGGGGCGAGCTAGAAAAAGGTGGATCAGGAATATAGAAGTTCTCAAAGTCAATGTCCTGGTTGTTCAGGATGTCCTCGTTCTCCTCTTCCACAATAGGTTCAGATCCGACCTCTGCAGTGGTGGTTGCATGACTCCCTGTGGCTCTGTCTTTGCCGAATACGATGGCCAAGTCATCATAGTATGGAAATGACTTATGGCGCAGTCCTTTTGCACTCGGATAACTCTGTTAAAGGTGGCTTGTGTTATGTGATGATCTATTCAAATTTAAACGAATAAGACATAAATAAAACATGTAATTAAATTACCTTGACCCATGCGTCAAATATCTCTGCCTCACAATCAATACATTTGCGCTCCGCATTCCACCCAAACCCACTACAGCTTGGGCTCAACATTTCAGCGATCGCGCTGTACTGTCTCTTCAGGGTCCTGACCCTTGACTCCAGATGTGGGCTGACCTATATGGAACACCCTGGTATCCTCTGTTGCATCATCCGTAGTATGTTTGATAGGAATCCAGGTCAGAAAGTCCCGTTATCAGCTCGCCAGTGTCCAGACTGCACACACTGGACCAAACACTTCACGAGGATTCTATCCTCCTCATCTGTCCATATATGTTTTGCGGCTCTTGCGCGTGACCCGGATGCTTCCATCTGAAATTGAATTTGTCAACACATGCAGATATAACATTGCGAAAAGAATGTGGGGAATCAATCCATTCATACTATAACATTGAAATATTCACATATGTTATACAAAAAATTGCAAAGCGTACACGTCGGGCACCAACAAAATACTCTATACACACAACCAAAAAAATCAATTCCAATCTTCTCCAAAAAAGAAAAAAAAAATGGAATACATAGAATTTCCCAATGGCGTCTTTAGTTTGCATTCCATTCAGCCCACATCTGATTTGCGATATTATCCCTCCATGCAGTGAATGCATCAGATGTCTCCACAAATTCGATATTCTCATTGTCTGTTGGTATTGGCCCCCCCTGACTTCCCTCTCCTTCGTCGAGTAAGGAATTTGGTCCCATTTCTCGAATTATTAAATTGTGCAGGAGACAACATGCATGTATGGTCTTGCACTGCACATCAACCGGGTAGTACGATTTTCCTCGGAGGATTGCCCATCGACCTTTCAACATCCCGGACACTCTCTTAATAACATTCCGGGCAGATGAATGTCTCATATTGAAAAGCTCCATAGGGCTTGTTGGCGGGTTCCCTCCACGCAACTCAGTCAAATGGTATCTTTGTCCCCGATAAGGAGCCAAAAATCCCTCAGCGTTTGGATAACCGGCGTCGCATAGATAGTAGTATCCTGCGAAATTGGACCAAGTTATCACTTGTCGTACATTTTTTTTCGTATGCAAGGGTATATCGATATCTACAAACTAACCCCTTGGGACTTGCAATCCAGTTGGCCTAGACATTGCATCTTGCAGAACCCTCGAGTCAGCAGCTGATCCTTCCCATCCAGCGAAAACGAATGTGAACTCACACGTTTGATTGCATACAGCAAGAACGTTCGTTGCAATCTCGCCCTTTCTAGTCCTATAGCGTGGTCGATCAGCTGCACTGACATTTACCTTCATGTGGGTTCCGTCAAGTGCACCTAAGCAATTCTGTTACGAAACGTTGTTTAAATGATAAGTTTAAGGTAATTTCTAAAACCCCAAACAATACCATTAAAACAACAGAATGATTGTACCTGGAACCAGCGTCATCTGTCATCTGTACAATTCTCAGTGACTGGGTCTGGTTTCCGCAATAGAACGTCGTACAGTCTCAATGTAGCATTGAGCACAATATTGAAGTGCCTGGAAACCGTCTCGCCAGACCTTGCAAATTGGCGTTGCATCACTCAATTTTTGATATCGTGTGCGACTATGTGCAGGAAGATAGCCACCATTTCCTCCACATCTACATATTTCGTGGGCCTTATCCTACCCGTCGTCCTAAGTAATTGACACAGAATCGTGAATGTTCCCCTATCCATGCCAGTGTTCTCACGACACGTCTGATCATCTACGTAAATCAGTAGAAAGAAATTCAACTGTCGAATCTGATGTCTAATTAGTGGAGACGGTCGCTCTCAATTGTCATTTGATTGTAACAAAGTGGTGATAGTATTCACCATTGCTACGGTAGCCGCACATACAACCGTCAGTATTGCAATGAGCTCGTCAGGTTGAATGTCCATGTCATCCATTGATTAACTGACCTAACAATGGACCGACAAGATAGCGGCCATACTTAAGTATTCATATTTATTCTAGTTCCTATCTATTCGATCTTCCTATTCAATCAATCCTTTCTTACACCCCACTCAATTTCTTATTCAGAAAGATATTGATTACAAATGAACAAATGAATAAGTAAACAACTCAACACATAAACAAACAAACGCGTAAGCAAATAAACAAACTCTTCAAGAGACGATTGTGTAAATTAATCATACAGAACCATAATTGATTGGGTCATATGCTACTTGACTACCATTTCTCAAAAATTATGTTGTCAATACTACTTGATAAAATTTTTCTAAAACTACAACTTGAGAAATTGTTTTATTGAAATAGATATGGAAAAGATAGGAAATAGTCCACTTTTTTGTTAGATTACAAAACATTGGTTTTTTTTTTTTTTTTACATCATTCACTGTTTTTTTTTTTTAATAATTTTATTATTAAAAATATTTTAAGTTTTCTCTCATATTGAATTCACATACTTAACACAACAACTTGAGAAATTGTTTTATAGAAATATATATGGAAAATGTAGGAAATAGTCCATTTTTTTTAGATTACAAAACATTGGTTTTTTTTTTTTTTTTAATTTTATTTTTTTTAATAAAACCTCGTTGAATCTAAGTTGAAGTACATTTTTTTTTGCTTAAAACCGCATTCAATTTGAGTTGAAGTACCAACTTTTTTTTTTTTTTGTTGCGACGTTCGAAAACTTGGTTTTCAATTCTAAAACCGCATTGAACAATTATTTGAGTTGAATTGCCACTTTTTTTTGCAAACTTTTGAATTTTAATTATAAAAATTTATTTTTCTATTCATCTTCCAGATTATAATTGGTACCTTTNGCTAAGTAAACATCATGACTAGGAAAAAAAATTTCAATTAAAAAACTGAGCATACATACGTACCAGTTAGAACTCGACTGTCGATCGAGTTAAAGAGGCAAATGGATAGGGCACATATCAAACGAGAAGTCCACCATCGCATGAAACAGAGAAAGTTTGAATAAAAATAATTCATAACATAAGGAGAAAGAAATAAAAAATAGCAAAATATTGAAGGGGACTCACCGGAAAAGAAGAACTTTGAGAGAAAATTTCTTCTCCAAAATGCAAAATGGTGTGTGAATATAGGAATAGCAGAGAAGAGCATTCATATATAAGCATGTGAAGTTAAACAACCCAACCACTCAATTAATTTGACTGACAGTGCAGGAAGTGACCGAACACAAATAAGCCAACAACCAAATTATAACAATATAATAATAACAACGCATGGCTGCGACAAACGTATGGCATTCGACCCTCGACCAACGCAAAGCCTACTTCGACAAACGCAAGGCCTTCGACCCTCGACCAACGCAAGCCTTCGACCAACGCAAGGCCCACCTTCAACCGACGCATGGCCTGTTTCGACCAACGCATGACCTCCTTTGACCAACGCATGGCTGCTTCGACCAACGCATGGGAAGAGTGAATACGGACAGAATGAGACAAAAGGCAATAGAAGAGAGAGAGGGAGAGCAGACATCAGGCAGAGTGAGCATTGGAAAGCGGCGGAAACTGGGAAGGATTGGGTTGGATTATACTTGGGGTTGGTTTTGTAATCCAAACCAACCCCAAAGCCCATTCCCCAAACATAGGTTTTGTAACCCAATACAATCCAATCCAACCCAATCCCTTATCCCAAACACCCCCTAAATGGATTACGTAAGTTATAACCGTTTTAGATTCTGATTGGATATTGTGGTTCAATTTGAATTGTTTTCTTTTTTTCTTTTTTTTTTTTTTTCCCTTTCTTTCTTTGTATTAGGTACTCATAAATATGAAACCATAAAATTAAGAACAACTTTAAATTAAATATAAATTAATTTTTCTAAACCCTTCAAATGCTCAAATTAAAATTAGAGATTAAAAAAAAAATTAGAGATTAAAATTTAATATTTTCACCATTATTTCAAAAATTTCAAAATATTTAATTCTTCTTTTATTATTATCATTTTTTAATTTGACTTTATTTTTGTTAATTATTAAAATTAGTATATATACATTTAATCCATGATATTTCAAGTTAACGTTTCTTCCATTTTAGGAAATTTCGTTTATTTTCTTTCATATTTGTAGCTGAAAACCAATTACCTCTCCATTGAGATATGAAGTATATGTCGAATATACTAGTAATATACTAAAAAATGTAAATATACATGACATATACCATGATTTAATTTTATTTATATATATACAAATATACTAGAAAATGTAAATACACATCGCATATTATACAAATTATCTTGTTCATACACTTATCAAATATATGTTATCTTATTTATAGAAAATTTAAATATATATCAAATATAATTTTGCTCTTTTTCTAGAAAAAAGTCTTTTAACAATTTCTTTGAGCAAAACTTAGGTGTAGGTTGGGCTACATCAGTCGGATAAGACAACCACGTGGCCTATCCTTGTGGTGCCACATGTCTTTGTTTAATCGTTTGCTCATCTTCATGCTTTTGTTTGTTACCTATTTGTCTTTCTTCCTCCCAATTACAACTCCAACTTTTTTCTTCTTTCTTCTTCCCGATTCTCGCAATCTCAAGCTCCTCTCTAACCTCTATTCTTCTTCACCATAAATTTTTAATTTTCATCAGGCTCTTTTAAGTATAAGCATTGTCCCATTCATCTTTTCAATTCAACTGATCCAAATAAAATTATTTTATTCCTTTGGAGTGAATTAATTAAAACCCTAACAACCAAATGCTTCCATGGAAGAAGGCTAAACCAAATCAAATTTTCAAAATTGTCGCAGCAAAAGTCTATACTTTTTTCAATTTTCAAATTTTTAGTGAAACTTGAGATTGAGAGCAAGAAAGAAAAATCAGAGAAAAAAAAAAATAAGCCTCAACCTTGCCACATGGCACCATAAAAATTGACCACGTGGCCGGGTAAGTTTTGCTCTTTTTTTTCAAAATGGTAAGCAGTTTTAAAAGTATTGACATGCTTGATTAGGTACACACACATATATGCTTTATATCTTTTATTTTTCTTTATCATTTTTTTTATTTGATATGACATTATTGGATAATTCTTTTTTTTTTTTTTCTAAGAAATCCGTTATTGGGTAATTTTATATGTTGGATTATAAAAAATTAAAAACTAACAATATAAGAAAGTATTATAAATTAATTAATTATATGTTGTCACATCAACAATAAAATAAGAGGGAGTAATAAAAGGTAGCAATAACTAATGGCACAGACATTTCAAAACTTGAGAGTTTAAATGGTAAGATTCTAGAATTTCTAAGCCATAATAAAAATATTTTTAAAATTTCATGGGCTAATATGATATTTATTCCACTGTGAACAAAAGTTTGACTATGAAAAATATATCAAATTATTTATAAATATGACAAAAATTTACTTTCTGTTCGTGATAGATCATGATAGACCAAGATGTTTGTCTAGTGAAGTGATAGATGTCTATCTCGGTTTATCACAATTTATTACAAAGAAAGTAAAATTTTGCTACATTGGTAATTGTTTTCAACCGTTTTTCTGTTTTTAAAAATATTTCTTAACAGAATAATATAATAAATTTGATGAAGATAAATTGTTAAATCTCATCACATCAACCCTTTTGTATGGGTAGAAATTTGGTGTATAAATTACCTTTTTCTTCTTTTAAAAAAGGAAAAAAAAAAAAAAAAAAAAAAAAAATAACTTCAGTTTGTTGAACGCGAAAATCTTAAGACCTAAGTACATTTATATTTTTTTAAAAGGAAAAATGTTAAAATAAAAGAGAGAATGAGTTTTTAGAGCTTTCATGTCATGTCATCCCTTTATCAATTATGTTGATCTTTAATTATAAGATTATTCTATTTTAGAATGTGTTTGCATTCTCTTCTCTAATTATAATTCTATTACCTCAAACATAAATCATAAATTAGGGATCAAAATATTTTGAAAAAATGTGCAACTTTTGAAATTGGAAAGTAAATAATTAGGGATAAAACAAAATAGAATTTAAATCAATCATTTAAATATTTCCAATTTGTTTACCTCCATGGCAAGGATCCCTAGGGCTCCACTAAAGAATAGTTAATATTATCCATCTCTCTCTTTCGATGAAGAGCCTTTGAAATAATTTGAGACTAATGTTTCTAGGAAAATAATAATAATAATAATAATAATAATATATTTTTGAGGAAAAATCCAAATGGCAATAATTGAAGATTTGGAAGGAAGCTGAAAATTCCATCCAATGGGGGGTGGGGTTATGTCTTTTTAATTATTTGGAGTGTTTTCTTGCTTGCAAAGGCTTTACACATTAAAGTTGATCAGATATATATGGGGTCTTTTTTGCTAATGCCATTTATTTTTTAGGAAAAAAAGAATCTAACGGGATATATTAATTCAATTCTTTTTTAAATAAATTATATATGTGTGTTTCTTGTCCTTTGCTCACAATTTTGGATTGCTTTTTTTTTTAAAAAAAAGAAAATATCTTTTTAATCACTCGGTTGTAGTTTTAATTTCTATTTTTAAGACATTACATTTGTAGCCTTTATGTTTTGAGTTTAGTTTTCATTTAATTTTTTGTTTCAAAATGTTATAATTGTATTATTAAAATTTGATTTTTATTTTAATTTGGTCTCTATGTTTCAAGATTTACACTTTAAACTTTGATTTTTTTTTTCTTTTTACTAAAATTCTTCACTTTTAATCTTTGGTGTTAATGTCTGTTAATTAATTATAATTTTTTTAATTTTTTCAATTAAATAATAGACATTAACACCGAAGATGAAAAATGAGTATTTAGTGAAAAATTGAGGTTAAAAGTGTAAATCTTGAAACTTAGAGACCAGATTGAAACAAAACTCAAATCTTAGAGATAAAATTGTAAAATTTAGAATTCTTGTGGTAAAATTGAAACTAATAGAGTGTAGAGTATTTTGTAGAGTTCAATTCTTTTCCTAAAGAATCTATAGTGTCTATTATGGATTTAACTTTTTCACATATTTAATTCCATTTTGTTTCATGAGGTGCAATTTAGTCTAATTTTATCTCACAAATGAGGAAGATGAGTTACAAAACGATTTGAGATTTTTAGGAAATTTTGTAGTAATTTTTTATTCATTTGGCTTACTGCAAGTTTTGATTTTTGATTTAATTTATTGGTGACTTTTTTTCCGAAGGATTTACGATTGTTGATAAAAAGTATTAACGAAAGCTTCAAAATCTTTGAAAAATAGCATTATAGGCCTTTTAAAAATAGCACTATAGACTATGATATTTTGCTATTATTTGTAAATATTTTCAGCAGTTTTGTTATTTAAAATAACTTTCCTAAAAATTAATATCTACTACTAATTTTTGTTGTTAGTTTATCGTTAAATTCTATTAAAAAAAATTGTTAAATTATAAATTTAATCTATGTGTTTTTGAGGAAAGATAGAAATTAGTTCTAAAATTTTAGAAGTTAAATTCCTTCCATAAAACTTTTCTATATAGTTTGTTTCCAATTTTATCAAGCTAATAGGGACAAGACTAAGTTGTATTTTATTTCTTAATCAACTTTCAAATTGAAATCAAAATTAATTAAGAAGAAATGATGTCGCAAAATTTAAACGCACGACTTCACGTTCTATATCATGTTAAATCGTCAATTCACGAAAATAAAATTGTAAACAAATGAAGTTATGTTAAGTTTAATATATACTACATATACTACACCGAAAGGACTTAAGGGTAAAAACTTTTGATTTTCTCATTTGACGGATATATTAGGACATTTGAATTATAAAAATTAAATAAATTGTATTTAGATTTAATTTTGATGTTTACGTTATCAATTTATTCTTAATTTTTAAATTCTAAATTTTTATAAACATTTGTTTTCACTTATACATTTTTCTTTTTCTTTCTTTCTTTCTTTTTTTTTTTTTTTTTTACAATGTGCAAGATGACGGTTATAGTATTTTATAATGTTTTTTTTTTTTAATTTTACCTATCTATAATATATAAATATGTTATAATATATTAGAAACGATAACCTAAGAAAAAAAGTTTTTCTTTTTTTTTTTATCATTTTGTAACAACCCAAATCATTGAGGTAAATTCTCCTATTAAGATAATTTAAGTTATCTTGCATTACCTGGAATCATTTGGATGTTGAGAAACTTAATTTTCGGTGATAAGGATAATTCAATTTAAGTTAAGGAATTAAGTTTTTAGAATGTGTATTTGAAGTGGTTGGTGGGATTTTATTTGGATTTAAGGAAATATGATGTTGGTATGAAATGATTTAAGTATAATATCTTTTTGGAAAAAAAATATATGTGTAGATTTGATTTGGTTGGAGAAATTAAATAAAGGAGATTTTATTTTGTTTGGGGAAAAGAAAAAGGTGAAATTAATGGGAAGAGGGATTAGGGTTTATTATATAAATAAACCTTTCTCGTTTTGCCTGCAGATTAAAAGAAAAAGAAAAAAAAAAATTCTTTTTCTTTCTCCTTCTCTCTCCTCCATTCTCCTTCTCTCCTCCATCCACTTTACTCTCGACCCTCCTTCTCCCCCGTGTGTTTCGTCTGCTGGCTCGCCCTCACCACCGTTCTCCTTCGACAGTCGACGTCGCGCCTGGGTCATTGCCGCTATTCGAAGCACCATCATCGCGTGGCTGCAGCTGTTCCGCGTCGCCGTGAGTGACGATTCAGCTGTCCACGGGTCTTGCTCCAACCGCCTTCGTGCTGTGGGTTTCGCCATCGTATGTGCCCATTTGCGTATGAACCTATGTTATGGAATGATTATGACCTTTATTGATTGTGCACATTAAGTAGTGGTTACTCTCCTACGTTGGTTAGGTGTCCACCAGAGGTTTGTGTTCCTTCGGGTTCACCAGAGGTTTGTGTTCCTTCGGCTTCACTAGAGGTTGTGTTCTTTCGGGTTCACCAGAGGTTGTGTTCCTTTGGGATCACCAAAGGTTGTATTCCTTCGGGATCACCAGAGGTAAGTGTCTCCTTTGAGATTCACTAGAGGTTTGTGGATACCAATGGCCAACAATAGAACGGGTCTAACCATTCACTCGTAGAAATAAGGTGAAGGATAGAAATATGTATATGTCACATGTTTGGCGCACTTATTGGATATAGGTGCCAAGCCCGACCCTGGTAGTGGGGCTACTTACTGAGTAATATACTCATCCTTTCTTCTTATATATTTTTTTTTCAGGTAAAGAAAGGAATGTGCCGGCGAATGACAGAAAGAATCATTGATGGCATCACGGGACCCGTAGTAGCTTCCGCTTAGTTTTGCATGTTTTCTTTTTTTTATGAAATTTTGTCCAACTGTCTAGTTTTGTTTTGAGACTCGTCTCCCTATTTGTTTATGCTGATTTTCATCTATGAAGCTTCTTTTATTGTTTTCCTTAGGGGTACCCCGAACCAAAATTTTATTTATTTGTTATTGCGCTGAATTCTTGAATTAAAACAAGTAGAAATTTTCATGAAAAACATGGGTCCTTCTTTACCATTCTGCATAGTATCGTTTCTTCGAATTGTTGCATGCACTGAGTAATGGTCCGATTAGATAGTTGTTAGTCGGGTCGTTGCACATTTTGTCCTTTAGCCGTGTTACTATTAAATACCAATAATTGTCAAAACATTACTTTACCAAATCATAAAAATTGTCATTTAAAATATATTTTTTTATTTGTCAAGTTGGTCATCTTAAAAAGTAGCTTAATTATTCACAACATAAGTATAGCTTTTAACATAAAGCTTGTACTATCAATCTCGGAATTTGATTCCCTCAAACCACATATCGTTTAAAAGAACTTAATTATTCATTAAATATTATAATAAACAAATTACAATGGATGAAAGTACAACTTTGAGTGAATCATGAATGCAAATTTAGATACAACAGTAAAAGTTAATCAAAGTTTTAATATGCCCATTTAAATTATAATAACTTAATGCTTTTGTATTTATAATAATTCTTGATTTTTAAATGATTTTCAAAGATGTCAACCTAACTATAGTTTAACTAGTGAATATATATAATCAAATGTTAGAATCTTACCTCCATATATTATTGAATTAAAAAAGGAAAAAAAAAAAACCATAAAAGGGCTTTCTTAATTCTTCCAACATTTTTCCTAACTTCAACTTAAGCTCAAGTTATTCCTCACATATTTAGGAAGTACGAGATCCAATGTCCATCTTTAGATTAAACTCTAAACTTCGTACTATTTATGCCTCATTCAATAATCATTTCGTAAATATAAGCAATTGGATGTCCGACTGAGTTGAATTTTTAACTAATTTTCAAAAACAAATTTTTAAAAATTATTTTTTAAAAGTTTTTACACTTGACTTAGGTTTGGAAGCACTTCCAAAAAGTAGATAAGAAAACAAAGAAATCAATTAATAGAAGTAGTGTTTATGACCTTTAATTTTCAAAAACCAAAATTCTAAATAACCTATGATCAATTATTAAACAGGGCTTTAAAGTCACATTATTGCGTTTGTCGAGCAATTATCAAGTAGATAGTCATGGTACATTTTGGTTTTCTTGTTTGTTACTAGTTTTTTTTTTTTTTTTAATTAGTATTATTTCTCTATTCAAAATATTTGTGCAATTGCTTGCAAAAAAAAGTTATCATTATATAAGAATAAATTAGAGTGCTGTTTCATTTTTTCTCTTATGAGTTGAAGCTTTCGTTTTCGCCCTTCTAAGATTGTAATAAGTTTCAAATGGCTACTTTTTAGGTCTTAAAGGGAAATTACTCGTCATTTTCAAAATCCTTTTAGAACTTAATTTTAGTCATTCAAAATCAATTTTGATGATATGAAAATTGCATCTACAAACATAAAATTAAACATTACATTGATTTTTCATGATTAAAAGTGAATTTTGGAGTGATTTTAGACCTGACAAAAGTGATTTTAACAATTTCAAAGTCATTTTCCAACATCCACTAATATTGTCTATTCTTATGTTTGCATCTATCACAAAGATATAGTCACATCTATTCTAAACTTGCTTATCCTCCTTGCTATTGTGTGTGTCCTATATCCCTAAACAAACAAGAGTATAAAAGTGCTCATTTCTTAACGTTTTCATCTCTTTTCTATATTTAAAAACACGTGCGTATTTGGTATGATCTTTTTATTATCAAACAGTGATACAATAAGCTATAAGCTTAAAAAATGAATCATAAATCAGAAAAATTATTCAATATGATTGTTGCTTTTACAATCGTCTCGTTGATGGAGGTAGAGCAACAATGGGACTATCCCCACCATTTTGAGTTGACTTACAAAGCACTTAGAAAGTCAAGGCAAACATGTCCAAAATAATTAATCCCAACTTCTCATTTGTTTCTATTTAAATTTAAATCATATTTTTTTTTCCTTTCCATTCATACATCCTCATGTTAATTTCGTTACGAGTAGTTTCGACACTTCTAATCACATGAGTCTTATCATTAACAAATGTAGCAAAAAACTAACATGATGTTGATGTGTTCATATTTTATAGAACGAACATTGTTTTTTATGATGCATAGTATGTCCCACATTGTTCAGATATATAAGTAATGAGATATATAAGTAATGAGAACATGATTTCTAATGACGTAAAACTTTTTGTGAAGAGTCCAAAAGTAAAGCTACAAATATTTAGCTGTAAGATAGATGGTATTATATCATTTCGTAAAGATAATGAGAGGTTTGTTAACCTAACAATTCATTACATGGACTGTTGAAAACTAAAAGCAATATGGAAAGTATGAGTACTAAAACAGAGAACATTGAATAAAGTATGAAAACTAGTTTTACAATCATAATCATCTTGCTAAAAGTCGACAAACAAAATTGACCTTTTGAAGTATACCCATTATGGAATGATTGAATTGAGCTTCCTAAGTCAAAGCATAATGGAGATCTTGATCTTATTCAACTATCTACACAAGCCATGCAATATGAGAGACGACGACAACAACAAACTAATTTTCTCACTCCCAAATGAAACTACATCATGACAAATCTCAGACATGATGAACTAAAAAGTTTCAAGTCTCATCATATCTTTTTATTCAAGTTGAAGCGATAAGAAAAGTAAAGATCTCTCACCCAAAGTGGAAGCCAAGAAAGCAAGGATAACAAGCCACTCAAATGCCCCATAACAATTTGCCTTGGTGGCCTCTTCCTCAGCACTTGCTTCACAACATCTCTAGCAAAAACCCCTGCATCAGTTGATTTCCCACTCTGTGAAGCATTTGCTCTCTCCTCTATGCTTTCTTTAAATTTCTTATAAAGCTTCCATTCTTGACTTCTCACATTCTCAACTGTGGCACTCCCAAAATTTGACCTTATAGCCCCAGGCATCACCATCACTACGTTGATACCAAACGGCCTCAACTCGAGCCGCAGCGCGTGTGACATAGCGTGGACAGCTGCCTTGCTAGCACAATACGATCCTGCCCACGGTGTTGGCACGTTCCCTACAATGCTGCCGACGTTAACAATAACTCCGCTGCGACGAGAGGCCATATGGGGTACCACTTGCTGCACCATCCTCAGCGGGCCAAGTGTGTTGACTTCCCAAGCCTTCCTCACAACCTGCAATGGAAGCTCGGCAAGGGGGCCGCTGCTACCGATCCCAGCGTTGTTCACCAAGATATCAATGCGGCCATGCTTCGAAATTATGGTCTCTACGGCTTTTTCTACACTTTCATCAGATGTCACGTCGAGTTCAAGCGTTTGGACTCTGGGGGGAGTTTGGTCGAACAATTGGTGGGCACGTTGGGGAAGGTCAGTGGCGAAGACAATGCAGCCATGTTCGGCAAATGCTTTGCAATATTCGTAGCCAATGCCGCCTTTGGCGCAGCCGGTGACTAGAACTACGATTCTATTGTCCATAACTTGGAGAGTTTGCGGCGGCGATGATGGGGGTCGTCGTTGATCTTGATGGTGATTTGTAAAACAAACTGGGTGTTCAGGATATGCCCTCAAGGATATGCTTTGATATAAACTAAGATCAGACGGCAATTGGGGGCAAATCCAAGAACTACATTCCAACGGAATTCCGACATTTAAAGATAAGGGCGAAGTTCTTCAAACCATTGCAATCACATGAAGAAGAAAGCCCGAAAAAAAAAAATCGTGCATCACCTTTCGTTGTGGAGTCCACTTTAATTGTAAAAAAGTAAATAAACTTCGGGATAATTGTTATCCGACACTCTGATAGACTATATTATTGATAGACTCTTACCAATGATATAGTTTATCATTAATAGATTCTAAGAGTAAATTTTGTTATATTTACAAATTCTTTTGCATTGTATTATATCTGTTAATACTTTAAGCTTAATTGTTATATTTACAATTGCCCCTAAAATTTAAATACTATTTTTGTTTGTAATTTTGCTCCAATCGTTATCATTTTTATTTCATTTTTAAGGCATTATGATTGTTACTTTTTTTTAAGTTCAAGAACCACCAATGTTCGAAAATACATTGACCAAAATGAATTAAATTTGAAAGTATAAGGACCAAATTGAAAGTTAAAATTGTTACAATTTTGGATAAAAAAGGATCCCCTATATACGATTCAAATTGTTGTAGATTATGTGGGGATTTGTTGGGTTTTGTGCAGTTTGTAATATTGTAAACAATTTATTTATCAATAAAATAATTGTTATTTTATTATGTCTTTTTACAAATGCATAAAATCCAATGTTATTTAATGAAAGTTGAATAGTACGTGGTTGACATACAAGTAAATCATGTTCAAGTAATTACCTATATGGTAAATGGTGTATAGTATATGGATAAGGTTGGGTGTCTTATTTTGATAACGATGTGATCCACATAATTTGTGTGAAGACATGCGAATGGGAAACCCTATACAAAGAATTTGTATAAGACTGGACCGCGAACTAATTAATCTCTCTTTATAACATCGTTGACTGAAGATATTAATATTTCACAGGATCACCATATATAACTCGATTCAATCCTAAATTAGTAGTTTCCTTAAATGTTGATTCCAGATCTTAAACAATGGAGCCCCACCCTCTCACTGGCTCGTTTATGGTTGGATTATAAACAAATTATTTATTAGAGGATTAGTGGTACTTAATTAGAAAGAGGTAATTACAAGGATAAAACGGTAATTTGACCTAGGTGTAATTACGAACAACTTGTCAAAGATCAACTTACTTGTAATTATTATATCCATAGATGCAACATGTTATATAATGTATAAGAGTGCAACTATAGATCTATAGTGGTTTATCCTGTAGTTAATTAATTAAATCTTGAATCATTGGAGCTTATAATTTGTAGGTCGTTTAGGTCTTCCTACTATCTCATAACATATTAACAAAAACCAATAGTTTCAAAAGAATTTGAAAAGTTCAAATTGATTAATGGATGTATATATTAGTTGTATATGATACAAATGATATAATGTATCAATATACAATCTATTTTGAATGCGATTCAAAATTAAACTATATAGTGTGAGAGGGTTAATATATTTGAATAAGATTCAAATAATAATAATATGAATAGAATTTGTATTAAAAGTATAGATTAGGAGAGAGAAGTGTATTTAAATATGGTCTATCTATTTTCGTTGGTTGCATAATTAATCTTTTCAGATGACGTGGCTCACTTCATAATAATTATTAAGATAGGGAAGTAGCAACAGCTTTTTAATGCTCCATAATCAAAACTAATTAATGGGAAGTAGCAACCGCTTTTTAATGCTCCAGAATCAAAACTAATTAATAGTTAGAAGTAACAATTATTGAATATTAGTTTCTTTTTTCACAAACGCGGAATAAAATTTTGATTTCGCATTATAGTTTATAATAATAATAATAATAAATAATAAATTGGAGAGAGAGAATATATATAATTTCCTCGCGTGCAAAATTTCTTATATAATATGAACATACATGTGAAATTGAAATTGAAAACTATTCAAATAAAAAACTATACACCAATTTTCAAATAACAATTAAAACATAATAGTTAAAATTTTAAAAATAAAATAAAATCCAACATGTAGTTATACACCTCCCTTAAAATAGATTTTCTAATATCTATTTATAATTAATTAAAGGAAAAAAAAAATTCTCTAACAAAATGAAACGGGTCATGTGATACTTAGGCTCTAAAATTACAAAATTGTAAAATATCAAAATTTATCGTATCATACTATTGTTTTTTTTTTTTTTTTGAAAAAACAATATATGAAACTAAGAAAATGTCATCAAGCAACTATATGACAATGATATTTTATTTAAAAAGTGTCATCCTCCTAACTTTTTTTTGAAATAAAATCGTCAATCAACTCTTTAACTCTTTCCAAAATAAATAGGACAGTAATAGTGGTAAGAACCGTCTTTGTTGGCTTTTAGATGATTTTATCACAGATTCTAGTATAATTTGAAATTAAAATGGGGATAAATAGGCTTCTTTTTTTTTTTTTTTTGATAAATTCCATACAATTATGAATAATTGATTAAAATTGAATTTCTAAGATGTACAGAAAATTAAAAAGTTTGACGTGTAATTTAGCCATGAAAATTGACAATAATAGAAATTGGAAGAATTTTTTTGGTTAAAGAAAAAAGAGAAATGAAGACCCGACGAATTGATGAAAAGATCATAAAAGTTTGGTCAACTTCTGTTTGTTTGCGCGCACACCACCCATAGGTGAAGTTTTTATTGCACGTTAATCCTTGACTCACTTTATTTAGAAGAATAAAAACAATTCTATTCTAACCTTTCCTTAAAAACAGAAAAATAAAATAAATATTTCTCGTATTATTGTTGTTATTATTATTGATAATTAATTAATAATTTAATATTCAATAATTAACTTATTAATTTTTTTTAGTTTAAATTAAATAAACTATTGATAATTAATTGCCACATACATATTTTATAAATTAAGGAGGGGATAACAAGAAGAATGACTAAGTTCTCCGTTTGGATTAACTTGAGAAAAAATTGTTTTTCAAAAAAACTTATTCTTATGCAAACTCTTTTGATAAAAACTAGGGTTCTTTTCAAATATAGCAAAAGAAACCAAAATATTTACAAATATAACAAAATTTCATTGTCTATCGCAAATAGATGATGTATTTTGCTATTAGTTATAAATATTTTCAGCAGTTTTATCATTTAAGATAAATTCCCTAAAAACTATTTAAAATACACTCCAAAATCTATTTTAAGTTGTTGCCAAAAACTCCATTTTTTTTTTCTTTCCAAAATGACTTATTTTTAAAATTAATCCCTCGAAAATGTATTCCAAATACACCCAATTTCCAAAATACACTATGTATAGCAATTAAATGATAGAAAAATTATTATAAATAGAAAAAATATCAAATTATTTGCAAATATAACAAAAACTCACGTGATAAACAGTGGTAGACCCAAATAGACATCTATCACTCCCCAACAACATGATGTCTATCCTAGGTGTATCAGATATATAAAGTAAAAGTTCATTATATTTGTAATTATTTTAAAAGATTTTTTTATTTTTTAAAACATACCTAAATTATAGGTATAAAAATGGTAAAATAGGAAAAACCAATATCCTCCAACTTTACCTCCTTAAAATGTGGTAGCCATATACCCAAATTGTAAATTGTGTTATTATTTTTCATAATACCTTTGCTTATTAGCTATAAATCAAAATTCACATTGTAAATAACCAAATGATATATGTTATTTTCTATAGAAACAAATTAATACGCAAGACTTTTTTTAAAAAATAAATATGATAGACTATTAGTTAAAATAATAACAAAATTTTAATTTATGAGAATAAATTTTATTTGATTTTTCCTAAAGATATAGTTTAAGATTTGTAAAAACTAATACTTGAAATTTATAATGTTAGTGGTAAATATCCATCGGCAAAAATTTACCGGATCTTCACGTGGCATGGAAGGTGAATTTTGTAATTGGAAAGGAGGTGACGTAACGTCTGAGTTTAAGAGATACATAAATGAAGAGAGATCACATATAAATGAAAAATATCTTTAGAATATGAGAGCGTGGGTCAAGGTGCACCGAAACTCACCGAAATGAAGAGAAACACTTACACAAAGCTAAAGGAAGTAGGTGCTTGTGTCGCAACGCTCTTGAAAGTGAGGTAGAGAGATAATGTGTTTGTGGAAAAAGCCATCAACACATGGATGTAGTCGCACAAAGATAGGTGTTTGTATTTACTTTGAGGTTACCAGAGAGCAGGTTTCTTTTCTTTTTCTCATTATTTTTTCCCATTTCCTCCTTTTTATGACCTGGTAAGTACACCAAATTTGTCTCCTACAAAATCATCTCTATTTCTCCCACTTTAAACCCCAACTAAATCTTAAATTAAGTCTGTTTGGTTACCCTTTGATTTTTGGGTTCTTGTTTTTAAAAATTCAGCCAAATTTCTTGTTTTGTTATCTACTTTTTACCAAGTTAGATTCACGAAACAATATTTTTTACCAAGCCAAATTTTGAAAAATAAAAAACAAAAAGAGAGGAATAGGCTTAATTTTCAAAATCAAAAATTAAAAAAATAAAAATAAAAAAACAAAATAGTTACCACTCAAAAGTAGCCCAAAAATTCATAAAAGGAAGATAATATGGACTTCAAAAAAAAAAATGGGATAACATGAATTCAAACTTGAATATGATTCGAATTTTTAGTAAATATTACCTTTTGAAGATTTGAAGATTTGTGTTAGCCATTTTCTTGATAAAATCTTATTTTTGCTGCAAAGCTGATTATCCACCACCCCCCCCCCCCCCCCCC